>BQNB010026030.1:0-59015 GCA_026074375.1 Tanacetum coccineum
ATAGATCTATTAGGGATTGACAATCCCCGTTCGGGTGACTAGCTATCACTGGGAACGAACGCATACCATGTCGAATTTGGGATGTTGCGGGGTTAGCACATCATTCACGGACACTTGTTGGCAAATATATTTGCATTCATATATGTCGAGCTTTAGTGTCATGAGTTTAGGAAAACGTAATTACTTTTTATGATGTTTGCATGTGTTGCTCAATCCTACACTTGGAAACCTTGCGGTCCTACAATCAATTTACATAAACCTATGAATTCACCAACTTCATGTTGACGTTTTAAGCATGTTTTTCAGGTCAATAAGGCACGGGGTGCGGTGATACATTGGAAGTCAATAATTGAAGAGTCAACATTTAAGATTTGGGGTCTTATTACATTTTGGGGACAATTGTTATAAACCGAAATCTTTATTTATATTGTTGAACAATGTGAAGCCATGAGCTTATGTAACAAACAAGTATTTTCTTAATCCAATGTATCTTTTTCAAATGACACGTTTAGTGGTCGTTCTCATATCTTGTGCTATTGATCCATAAAATGTAACGCCCTCAGATATTCAACATTCCGCTGCGACCCAGATTTGAGGGTGTTACAGATATAGGGTAGGAACCTTCTAACTTTTACCAATAGTAATAAACCAACAAGGCAGCTGAGACATGCATACATGGCCGTAAAGACGGAATAGACATGCACGCTCGATCACATCCTCATTCTCGTAAAACCCATGGTTAATCATTAGGTGAGAGGGAAGTAAATTGTTGTTAAATAAAATATCAAGAAACAAATAGATTAATCCTAATGTACAAGTTGCTAGACACTTTTTTCCTGACTGTTACCATGATAAAGACACAACTATTTACAGCATCTTGATCATTGATCAAAAACAACAACCTAAGTTGGCGTTCCAGTAACGGTCAACTTCCCAATCATCCCAAAACTTTACATACTCTACAAGGCAAGTGGCGATATCTTCCACTTTGTACAATACTCTACATCGTTGATTTTTTTAGACGTATCAACGAATAATCGATCCTTCGTGTAATTCCTTCGGTAGTTGCGAAACGATTGTCTTCAAACTTTCTTTCTCTCTCTTTTTGTTGTATTTTTCTCATTTTTTCGATTTTTTTAACTATATTTCAAATCTCGGTGTAGTTTCACCATCTTTACGATCATAATAATTCCTGATAATTCCTTCGTTAGTTCTTCGTTCTTCGGATTCACCATTAATTATGACGGTAGTAAAATCACATGAGTTTTGACTACTAATATACATTCCCATTTGCAATGTGCAAATTTCCAACCGCACCAAAGATAGAAAATGACACAAGACTCGAGAAATACAAACTTTACACTTTAAGCAACTAGCAACTGTAAATTAAACTTAATCTAATAGGGTAGGTTAAGGTGTAAGGGTGTAACGAAACAAATAGTTGGTGTAATTCCTAAAGGATTGACTCTAAGGGTTATTCTAGTGGATCTTCACTCTAAAGATGAGAGTGGAAAAGGGTTTAAACAGGAGGTTAACTAACCGGTGTAGTTAGTTTATAAGAAACATGTAAGCATTTGGTTATCCTAAAATTTACCAATTTAAACAAGTTACTCCAATTAAATCCATAATACTCATTATTATGGTCTCGAATAGATATACCAAGCCAAGTTCTAATGTCTACAACATCACCGGCACACTTATATTTTGTGGAATTTAGGTAAACATTTCAAAACGGATAGGTTAAATCCTCATAATATCTAACAAGGGTTATTGTATGCGGGTTATGTATCAAGTAATTTGACAAAAGTATGCTTGAAAAAAAAATTGAGCATAGTTTAAGCATTTTAATGTGAAAAATAAGACATGTAAACATTCTAAATTCGATCCCTCTTGAATTAACAACGTCCTCGTTGTAATATACAAAATATTACAAAGAAGGAATTAAAAAGAATTAGAATGTGAAACTCCCCTGATAATTGCTTGGTAGATTCTCCAAGTTGCGTTTATGAGCGAGATTGTGTGCTGGAAAAGCATCTGAATCCTAACATGAATAGTACACACACAAAATTCCAGAAAATATGTATTCCACCAACTTCGTTGATACTCCTTTCATGAGAACCTGTATAGAATATAGGAAAAACATGTACATTCCTATCTTGGTACCTATAGTTAATTTAAACTAAACTAAAGAAAATACGGGTCAGTTTTGGTGGATACGGCGTATCAGGTTAGTGAATACGTCGTATTCCAGAACTAACAATAATATTTTTAAAGTGCAATAAAAAATAAAGACTGATAACGTCCAGACAATCAATACACCATATGGTATGGAGCGGATACGCCGTATTGATATCTAGGAAGACAGACTCGATTAAATTAATTAACAATCCAGGTTGTCTCTCGGGAAGCACTTTTGTTTACAGTGAAGTCTTTAAGATAGACTTTTCTTTAGCTTCTTTTTCATTCCATCTCATGAACTCTAATGTGCCCGCGTGTGAGCCATTCTTCCGTCATTGCATTTCGAATGTAATCAGGTCCTAGATTCAAAGCTCCTTTGTAGAACCCCTTAAGCTTTTGGTATGCATGCGAGATTCCATTCTTCTCATCTTTCTTAATTATCTTCAGTAATGGTGGGATTTTGTTACATTGCTCATTAGTGTGGCATTTAAACCTCGGATGTAATCGCACCATTTGGTAAGTTACTTCATCATCACTTTTGTAAAGGGTAATTATCCCCTCGAACCGTTTTGTTTTAATTCCAACTTCTCTTAAAAATGGTCCGCCAACAATAACATCGCCAATTCCTTTATCATGATAAGCATCCATATCTTCCAAAACTGCAAAGTCAGTCACAACGGAAAAGGTTCCAACAAAAATAGGCACATTCATTAAGGCTCCTACAACATTATCCCCTTTGTACACCATCTTATTTTTCATTATAGAATTATGAAACTTTTTGGATATCACATTGACGTACAATAATAGGAAGAAGTTAATGTGTGTAAATTCAAATCCTATCATGCATGAAAACTTTAAGTTGTGGGCACAGTCTATATGGATCTTCTTATCAGAGTCACAATAACTAGGGTAATCATCAATTTTAGTATCAAGTACATCATCCCTAGTTCTAAATTCCTCAATTATCTCACCTTCCTCAATGGTGGGCATCAAATCATCTCTTTGATTTCTCCTAAGCTCAAATGGTTCATCTAGACCATTTAATTCAATGTAATCTTCCAAGAAAGGGTCTAATGATCTATTTAACACTAGAGTCTCTCCCATAAGCCTAGCTTCTAAATCAAGTTCCATTCTTTCTCTAAAACTTAGCATGTAGACCCTCTTAATTAAACTACTAGCAGGTTTAACACTTGAGAAAACAATCCTTTCTTCCCCGACCCTTAAAGTAATCTTTCTTTTATAAACATCAATCTTAGCACGGGCGGTAGACAAAAATGGTCTTTCGAGGATCAAGGGCACTTTGATATCCTCGGGCATATCAAGAATTATAAAGTCTACTGGGAAAGTAAATTTACCAATTCCTACTAGTATGTTTTCAACTATTCCTTTTGGATATTTCACAGTCCTGTCTTCTAATTCAACTGTTAACTTAGTGTGAGCTAATTCGCCTAATCCTAAGTTAAGGTAGGTCAATAGAGGCATTACACTAACGCTAGCTCCTAAGTCAACAAGGGCATTGTCAAAACAAACATTATTAATATAGCAAGGTAAAGTGAAACTCCCTGGGTCTTTCTCCTTTCGGGGTATGGTGTTATTGATATGTGAAGCTCCATAAGCTTCCGTAAATTTTGGTCCATAGTTCCCTTCTTCTTCTTCTTCACAGTAATGATTATCCAAACGACTTGGAAAAGGAACCGTTGTTTGTCTTGACTTGTACAATATGTTACTGTTGTGTCCAGTGGATACGGCGTATTAGCATGAAACCAATGTTTAACAAAAACAAAAAAAAATCGAGGCATATCGAGTGTGATTCAGCTTCCATAGTAGTAGAGAATCGACTTGACTTGATCTCTTCAGGTTTTTCGTTTTAGTCCGAGCTAGGTAGACTTCTGAATCCTCAAATCATGTAGTACCTTTTGCTCATTTGCCCGATTTCTTATTTCTCAATGTTTTTTAATTGATGCTCTTTGGTTCCTTATGAGCATCTGTCGAAGCTCGAATTTCTTTGATCAAGTTAGAGTTTTCTTCGTGTCTCTTTGTTGATTCACTCATGAATTTTCTCAAGGTATCTTCCATAGATTGCCTTCATTCCTGGAACGAAGGATTGGCGTTGTTCCTTTGATAGTACCCTAGAGCGGTTGCTCTATATCCCCCTCCTTGAAAAGGTCCACCAAATTGCGTGTAGTAAGCTTCTTCTAGGGTCTTCCCTTCTTCTTTCTGTAGGCAATCCTTGGTGTAATGGGGCCCTTTGCATTGCTCGCATCCAACTTAAGCAACATAAACTTTTTCATTCACTTTCTTAATCTCTCTTCTAAGATTGTTCAGTTGTGCTTGTATAGCAGCCAATCCTTCAAAAGTCTTGGTACTTCTTCCTCTAGATGTTTCATTATGCCATTTTTGAGAGTATTCAGCCATTTCTTGGATGACAGTTTTGGCATCTGCAACAGTTTTAGTCGGAATGACACCTCTTGAGTCAAGAATCTGTCGTGTTGGAACATCCAACCCATTGTAGAACAAAATCACCTCCTGCATCTCATTCAAATAGTGTTGAGGACACTTCATCAAGAGTTCCTTAAAGTGCTCCCATGCTTGATAAAGGGTTTCATCTGGCTTTTGCTGAAAGTTGTTGATTTCCTCCATTTCCTTTGTAGTTCGACCAGGTGGGCAGTATTTGTTCAAAAACTTAGTTTTAAGATCTTCCCAAGTTTTGATCGAACCAGTTGGTTCGTTTATTAGCTAATAACTTACGACTCTGGTTAAGGATATAAGGAAGACTCAGAGCATTAGTTGATCCTCAGTGATGTTAGGAAAGTGGAATAAGTCAACAATTTTGAGAACTTTTTCAATGTGTTCGTTCACATCTTCATTATCTGAACCGCTAAAACGAGTTTCCTTGAAGCCCTTAAGAAATATGCCTTTTCAGTTCAAAAACTATCTTTTCTCAATCTTAGGCTAGCAACTCCCGATCCATGAAGTCCGTATCGATCGTGCTCATGTAATGCTGTCATGGTTTCCGCATTCATCCGCTTCTTCCCTTCCTTCGAGTATTCTTGTCAGAAAAATAAATTTAAATTACGATCATCAATTCGTCAAGACTTAGTGACTTGAAGTGTCTCCTGGATGATGAAATTCTCGTTCAGGTCTTTTGTAAAGTGGAATAGTTTCCCTAGTTTGATCACCTTGTCATAGCACCTCACCCTGTAATAAGGATAAACCATCAGTAGGATTTATTTCAAATAAGAAAAGGCAGGAAAATTTTTTAGCACAGAAATCAAATATAGAAAACTTAGAATCTATTTCTGTTCCAGATGATCGATACGCCGTATCCAATGGAAGTGAATACACCGTATTTATCAGTTGAATGAATACGATGTATTGGACAGAGAGTTGGATACGTCGTATCCGATGGAAGTGGATACGCCATATTCGGATTTTGAACCAAACAGTGTATTCAAGAAAAATAATTAAATACTCAAACAATTAAACACACAAATATACACACAGCAAAAACAAATGAAAGATAAATATACAAAAATTTATAGAATATACACTAATCAAATTACAACTAATCCTAAGGGTTAGATCTAATCAAATGTTAAAAATCAAAATATCAAATACAAACCAAGAATACTTTTCACTCGGTCCTGGTAGCGGCGCCAAAACTTGATGTGATCGTTTAGTGGTGTATATTTTATTAATTCAAGTTTTTTTAAAATTTATATTTGCCGACTAAACCCCAAAACAACACTTTATGGGGCAAATATACCCGATCTGTAGTAGTTTTCGTATAAGTAGGGTGGTCGAACACTTGAAGCGAGGTTAAATCTATCAATTTAATTAATATCTTGGTTATCTAATCTATGTTAATTCTATTATATTCTAAACCTATGTCAGTTCTAATCCTAATTCTAACGAGAAAAAAGGGTTTTCGGCCTGAGAGACTAGCATGGTTTGGTTGGTGACTACAATCAATTCAAGGCACTTTAACCCACATAAACAAATTAACAAAAGATAAAAGAGCGGTCGAGCCAAATATAAGAAAAATGTATTAACCAATATTAATCCGATTAGAAAGTTGGTTTGTTTATTAAGTGCAATGATTTCTTCTCTCGAGGCGGTATATCATTCTTAAGACTTAGGCGTTACATCATCCTAAGACCTAGACACATTAATTCTGTCACAATTAAAGCATTCGCATAAAGCATCCTTATTTGCTGATTATAATCTATCTTAGGGATTAAAGCAATGGTGATCTTGTTAAACCCTAACTCATAGAGACTTTACCCACTTACCGCTTAATGGCAATCTATACACTAGTAGTCCACTTGTCCAACTATCCAATGAAAATCAGACTTTACTATGTTGAATTATCTAGTCACCTGCTAGTCAACATGATCAATAAACAATGGGCAAATCAAATTAACTAGTATTAAGCCCAGAAGCGTATCCTAGACACTGATTTAGAAGGACAATATTTGTGATCCTATGGTTCTAAATGTATAGATTACTATATGGAGAGGTATCCCAGACTCTAGATCTACTTGGTCTGTATCACTAGATCCAGTTGAATGATAGCTCGCATAAAAAAGCACGTAAACAAGTATAAATTGATAAACATAAACACAATCAACAAAATCAAGAATCCGAGGATAAACAAATACCAAACATTTCAATCTCATAATAAATGGCTAATACAGAAGGTATTAGCCTTTAAACATCATAATAAAATGCAAAAGCCAAATATTAGCCACGTAAACTAACCGAGTAACAAATGTACCAAAAACTAGCGATACTAAAGTATGTGGCATTACATGTTGTCATCCTCTGAAATTGATAAGTTGGCATGACCTCTTCTGCACTTTTATCCTTTGAAAATCGACTTTTATGGTTAAGGTATCGCGAATATGATTTAGCACACCTAAAACTCATTTTTGAGTTTTGTATTTTTAGGGTCTGGAAGTCAGTTTGATACGGCGTATCCAAGGATTGGATACAGCGTATTAGGGATTTCTTAGAGTAGGGACCATGCTTGATATCTTATAGAATATTATATTTATTCAATATTTTAAATACGGCGTATTGAGTCTCTCTGGATACGACGTATTGAGCTTTATTCCTCTATGGTCTTTGTGAGATTCAGGCTCGGATACGTCGTATCTTTCCTGAGAAGATACGGCGTATTGGTCTTCAGAATAGTAACCTTCAAAATATCTTCATTTAAGCTCCAGAATGCGCGCCTTTTGCTAATATTCACTAAGTACTCCATAATTACTGCAATTCTCAAATATAAATGATTAAGTAATAATTCTTTGCAATAACTATACAAAATGGGTTAATAACATGGGATAAATGATGCTATAAAATAGACGTTATTTGATGTCATCAGGTTGTCACCTTGAGTTGAGGGTGGAGTTTGAGCATGAAGCATACTAGCAACATATGGATTGATAAGTAAGTAAGGAAATGGGGGTTGTGTGAGTTGGGTTTGATTGACGCTTTGTGGTGGAATGGAAGCTTGTCCAACATTAGTGTCACAAGAATCACTAAGTGGAAGTGAGTGAGATTGTAGTTAAACATGGTTTGAATGAGTAGTAGGAGTGTTTAGTTGTGATGGTTCTTTGAGAGGATATTGTGGTTTGGGTATTGGTGTAGGCAAGTTAACATCAACCTTATTAGATATGTTACAATAGTTTAACTTACTTCTCCCTACGGGTCTTACAGACAATTTGGCAACCCTTCACGGATTGGGTAATGGTTTGTGAGGGGAAGACCTTGGAGAGGACAAGTTGAATATGGTGATTATGTTGAGGATGAGGGTTTATTCATACTAGGAAGATGATATGATTATGGATGGATGGACATTGTTAAAAAACAAATCCAAGGAATGTTGGTGAGTATTAGGAAATTATAGCTGGGTCATATGTGAAAGAGGTCCCAAAAAAGCATAAAGAAATAGTAGAATTCGTGCATCAGGTGGCCGGTCCCCTTAAATACATGGCCGACCCCTTTACTTTTAAGGGGACCGCCCCTTTGAGCTAAGGGGGCCGCCACCTGGAAGTGTCCAGAATTTCTAGGTTTTTGTTTTCTTTAGAAAATGGTAAAAAGGGTGGGTGTTTAGTGACGCATTTTTCAGCAAGTCCTGAGTTTTTATGGCAACCTAACCAATAACATTTAGCAAGAAAGCATCATAAAAAGTCCCTAATTTTTTTTCAATAATAATCAAGACAATACCATTCTATCAAGCAAGATATATAACACAAGCATGCAAGAAGTAAAATAAAAGTCTTAATAAAAGCATATTAAGCAATAGTTTAATTCTCCTAATATTTGTAATGCCTCCTAAGATTTCTAAAAGAGAAGTATTTTCGAAACACATTTAAATGAGACTTGTGTTGGTATTTATAACCTTAGTGTGTGCCTAATGCGACAATGTATCACCCCCAAATTGGGTCACATCGGAATAAAGATATCCGGGGGCGTGTCCCCCACTTCATAGATCCATAGCACAAGATAATAAAACGACAAAAAGTCCATTTAAAATGGTACATTGATTTGATAAAAGAACTTTGTTACACAAAGCATACAGCTTTACTTGTTCAGTGTTTGATATTACAAAGATTGACAATACATTTCCCAATACATATTACATCCAAATCTTTAGCGTGATGAACAAAAGATCACCAATGTATCCCTGGCACCTCGTACCTATTGACCACCTGAAAACATTGCTTTAAAACGCCAACAAAAATGTTGGTGAATTCATAGTTATAAAATATTAATATGCGACGCGCAAACTTTCCCCATGATAATGCACAGATGCAAACGTCACAAAATCCGATTACGTTTTTCCTAAGCTCATGACACTGAAGCTCTCGACAATTATATCGCAATAAAAATATTGCTCCTTCCTGCCGATTCCGATTTCAAGCCCTAAACATCCCAAATCCGACATGCTATAACGTTCGTTCCCGGTGATAGCTAATCACCCGAACAGGGAGGTCAATCCTAAATAGATCTATTCATAACATTCGCGCTCACATAATGTAATTCACAACTACATCTATGCAATTGACAGTTCATGATAAGAGCCCTACTTGGTTATCGCCTACGTAGGCAAACACCGAATCATATAAAATATACACTTGCGTCCAATTTATAAAACAAAGCATGTTTCCACCCCAAAGTTATAAATCATTGAAATCATAAAAATGTGGGGCTATAAACTCACCTCGAGTTAAAGATAATCCAAATATCACAGATAAGCGTCACGTAACTGATCGAAAGCTTCCTAAATTAACATAGGTCTTATAATAACCATGTACCTTATCGATTAAGAATATCATATATTTTCCTATATACTCATCATACTATCGTTCAAGGCTAAGATCATAATTAAAGGTCATGTACGTACGAATGAGGAGCTATGACACTTAAAATCATAAATCCAACAACCGTCGATATACGCCACCCCGAAGAGGCCTTAATTATGAAACCTCCTTAGTAATAAAGCACTTTGATAACCACATATAATTTCTATTTTAGCCTTCATCACCCTATTTGTAATTTAGAAATTTGTTATAGAGGTGGAAAACGTTTTTATAAAATTTAACGTTTTAGTAAAGACTAACCATAACTTTCTCGGTTTTAAACCCATTTCTCCTCTCGGCGTTGCTTACGTCCTTGACTTCTGTATTAGATGATGTATAAAATATTACATTTCATATTTTTAGTCCCAATGATGAACAGTAATTTTTACTAGTTCACGTCATTTTAATAAGTTTTTTTATAGTTTTAGTTATTGTAATACCCCGTAAACGTTGTATTTTTATTCTTTAAGATCCTTTTTAGAGAATTCATCGAGCATAGTTCTCAATTTGAAATTCTATATATTTTTTAAATGAGGTTACAAAAAATTATGTGTCTGTCAATGAACAGTAACTTTATAAATAATATCTTATAATATATTTTTATAACATTTTAAGAGATAAACTTGTGTAATTCATAACTTCTTTCGTTTTTAATCAAAAATAACGTTTCCATATTGATTTGGAATCCTAAACAATATGTATAAATCTTTAAACATACCAAAGTTTCTTTTTGGTATAATATTTTTTATAAAAGCTATTTTATAAATCCGTTTAATTACCTATAACTCGTATCAGCGTATCTTTCGTTATAAATCGTTTTTCGAGTTCTTATCTTTTAGAATCGTCATGAGACTCATTATTTTTATAAAATGGCCAAAACCCACTGTTTGGATTTCGAATCCAAACGACCCTTTTTGTATCTTATATATAATTAATTATATACTTGTGTTTTATATACTTTTCAACAATTTAAAATACCACAATTCCTTTAAAACTCATAATAAACTATGATCATATAAATTATATAGTCCAAACCATTAATTTGTCCAATAGTTCCAGACACAAGTTCATAACTTTCACAAAAAATCATATCATCCTTAAATTAACTTTAATTCACTAGTTTATAACTCAACATTTTCCACTTAAACCCAACATTTAACATTACTTAAAATCTCTCATTATTCATGATATTACCAATCACATATCATTGAAAAAGTGTTAAAAATCAATAATCATAAGCAGTTATCCATTTAAATGTTATAAAACCCTAAATGGTGATTTAACCTATTAGAACATATATACTTATAAAAATGAGAAAAGTAAGGACATAAATGTTTATAGATAACCTTAAAGTAATTTATGATGATGATAAATATAATCTAAACCCTTGTTTAGATTTTTAAACAAAGCTTGCAAACAAGAAAACCCTAGATTAGGTTTGAAACCCTAATTTTTCTTTCTATGCTTCAAACACACTAAAATGAATAACCAAATGCTTGGAAACATCTTATGTATATCTTCCTTAGGATGGATGTGTAATGGCTTGTATAGGTTGAAGAAAATTTGGTATGGATTTATTTAGATGGGGTTTTTGAGTCGTGGCCTATAGGAGAGCCAAAGGAGAGTTTTTGATCTTTTTCACTAAGTGTTTTGCTATCTATGAGTTATCTCACTTGAACATTGTATATATAAGAGCTAGGATGTCCAAATAATGCAATAAGTATCCCAATACATACCTTCATAAGTCTTCAAGGAAACTAATTTGGTCAAGGAAATATGGTATGGCTATGTTTTAATCACTATGGGATGTACAAGACCAATAGTGAAGAAATGTTGTGTCTAATGTCCTATAATTGTTTTTGTTCACTGGAGGGATAGGGGGGAAGGGTTCTAGAAGCCTTTGCACTAACTTAATATTTTTTGTTCATAAATTAAAGTTTACAACTTTAAGCATTTATATAAAAGGTGTTTACTTGCAAGGATTTTGTATCTTGATTTATTTCCTAATGTACAATGTGTAAAGTAATATTAACTTGGATAAATTTAAAAAAAACTTTGAGTTTTGGGTACAATCGTGGGTATTTGTTAAAGCGTAGTTTAATTAACGTGGTTTCGTGTATGTCTAAACGTACTTTATCGCAAAACGTAATAAATTTACGTAACCAATAAAAATAAATGAACAATGACCATAATTATTCTCAAAATAATTTGTAATACGTGATGGTTGAAACGCTTAATTGTTTGGTGCCCGTTTACATTGAACGCAAATTTTTAGCTTACGCGATTTTACTTAATACATGAAATTACAAGCAAACGCGTACGACACTAAAAATAAATAGTAGATTTATCGACGTCGTCAATGACTTGAAAACATGGGGTGTTATAGACTTCCCCCGTTAAACGAGCCTTGTCCTCAAGGCTTAAGACGTGGCACTTGACTCCGGCGGCGGTCTTTTGCGAAAAGTTGTGTGGGTATTTTCTTTCGAATGAACCCTCGCATTACCACGTAAACTCAGGAACCTAATCGCTTAGAGTTCATCAAACCTTGACTAAGTGGGATACCGGCTTTGCTTTAACCGTTTAACTTCACGATCCATGATTTCCACTGGCTCCTCGACAAAATGAAGCTTGTCATCCACATGAAGTCCATCCAACGGAACGGCTAATGGTTCGTCGGCATGACACTTTTTCAGATTTGATACATGAAATGTATTGTGAACTCTGCTCAGCTCTTCTGGAAGCTCGAGCTTGTAAGCAACCTCTCCAACCTTTTCTAACACCTTGAAAGGTCCAACATACTGTGGTAAACTTCCCCATTTGCCAAAACGCCATGACCCCTTTCAAGGCGAAACTTTAAGTCTTAACTTTATCCCCGACTTGGAATTCACGGTATAACGCTTCAGATCGGCGTAACTCTTCTGTCGATCACGAGCGGCTTGCATCCTTTGCTTGATCTGGATGATTTTCTCAGTGGTCTCTTGAATTAGTTCTGGACCGAGGATTTGAGCTTCTCCAACTTCGGTCCAACAAACAGGTGAACGACACTTTCGACCATAAAGTGCTTCAAATGGTGCGGCCTTGATGCTAGCGTGATAGCTATTGTTATATGAGAACTCGACTAATGGTAAATGGTTAACCCAACCCTTTCCAAAGTCGATCGCACAAGCACGCAGCATATCCTCGAGAGTTTGAATGGTCCTCTCGCTTTGCCCGTCTGTTTATGGATGGTACGCAGTACTCATATCCAAACTAGTACCTAAAGCATTCTGAAGTGACCTCCAAAAATTTGATGCGAACCTAGGGTCACGATCACAAATAATCGAGAGAGGTATTCCATGCCTCGTGACCACCTCCTTTAGGTACATTCTTGCAAGTTTATCCATCGGATCAGTCTCTCTCATCGGTGTGAAGATCGCAGACTTAGTGAGTCGGTCAACAATCACCCAAATGGTGTCGTAGCCTTGCGACGACTTAGGAAGCTTAGTAACAAAATACATAGTGATGTTGTCCTACTTCCATTCAGGTATCTTGGGTTGTACCAACCATACTGATGGTCTTTGATGTTCGGCCTTGACCTTAGCACAAGTCAAACACTTGCTAACATAGGTGGCGATGTCGGCTTTCATATTGGGCCACCAACATAGCTTCTTCATATCTTGGTACATCTTGTTAGAACCCGGATGTATAGAGTATTTTGATTACAGTCTGCAAATCACCATAACAAGGTAACCAACTTCTGCCATTGAGGCATAGGGTTCCATCCGCACGGGGTTCCAACTTTTCCGTCCTAATTGCTTCTGGATTTTTAGCGTTTTCAACCAACCTTCCTCCAACATCTTCATTCTTGATGTTCTCTGGTTTCCGTGCTTCAGTCTGAGCGCGCTTCAGTCTGAGCATTTAAGATCTGTTTGGGAAAGATCAGCTAATAGTCGCATGACTAAGCTCGGAAACTTTAACGGTGGTTCTCGTTCTTTCCTGCTCAAAGCATCAGCAACGACATTTGCTTTCCCCGGGTGATAACGAATATCGCAATCGTAATCACTTAGCAACTCTAACCATCGGCGTTGCCACCCACCATGTTCAAACTCTTTTTGATCTAAGATATGTGTAAACTCTTGTGATCGATGAACCACCGTACACTTAGTTCCATATAAATAATGTCTCCAGATCTTGAGAGCGAACACCACTGCTACAGTTCCAATTATGAGTTGTATAGTTCTTCTCATTGAATTTTTAACTGGCGTGGGCATAAGTAATCTATTTTTTTTTGCATCAACACAGCGCCCAAACCCTTCTTTGAAGCGTCGCAGTATGGATGAAATCTTCGCTTCATTCAGGTATGCCAGGATTGGTGCACTGCAACAATTTTTGCTTTAATAGTTGGAAAGCTGCTTCTTGTTTATGCCCCACTCAAAAATTGACCTTCTTTTGAGTAAGATTAGGTCATTGGTTTGGCGATCTTTGAAAAACCCTTCAATTGAATCTTCTCGGTAATTCCCAGCAAGACCTTCAAATTGGACGAATCTCCGTTGGTGGGACTTAGAGATGTTCCAATCTTTAATTGGATTTAATATTGGCTGGATCCACATGAATTCCTTCACTATCGATACGTGACAGAGGAACTGTACTTTTGGGGATCAAATTTCACATTTGAAAATTTTGCATACAACTCCTCTTTCTTCAACAACTCCAATATTATCTTCAGATGCTCTTCGTGCTCTTGCTTGCTCTTGGAATAGATCAAAATATCATCAATAAAGACAATTACGAATTTGTCCAGATAAGGTTTGCATACCCGATTCATAAGGTCCATGAATACAGCAGGTGCGTTTGTCAAACCAAACGGCATAACTTGAAATTCGTAATGGCCATAGCAGTTATGAAGGCAGTATTAGGAATGTCTTTTCTCGAAACCCTCAATTAGGTGATTACCTGGCATTAGGTCGATTTTCGAGTAGACACTCGACCCTTGAAGCTGATCAAATAAATCATCAATTCTTGGGAGCGGATAACGGTTCTTCACCGTTAGTTTATTCAATTCCCGGTAATCAATGCACATCCGGAATGATCCGTCCTTCTTCTTGACAAACAAGACCGGAGCTCCCCAAGGTGAGGAACTGGGTCTTATAAAGCCTTTGTCGGACAGCTCTTTCAGTTGCTCAGATAACTCTTTCATCTCGGAAGGCGCCAATCGATAAGGTGCCCGTGCTACAGGTGCAGCACCAGGTACCAAATCAATTTGAAAACTTCCACTTGTAAGTCGGAGGACGACCCGGCAAGTCCTTAGGGGAAATACTTCGGGAAAGTCTTGAACTTTTGGTACGTCCTCAAGTCGCTTCTTCTCCGACTTGTCTTCAACCTCTTTTGCAGTGACATGTGCCAAAAAGATAGGAAATCCTCTTTGCATGTACTTCTGCGTTTTAGTGCACGAAATGATATTTAATCGTGTCGCATTTCCCTGATTACTTCCATCATCATGTATGATTAAGGTTTCATTTCCCCAGGGAATGCGGACAATCTTTCGCACACACAATGACCGCTTGGTATTTCGCCAAACCAACAATACCGGATTATCGCATCGAAACTACCAAGTTCTATGGGCATTAAATTTATGTTAAATGGGTGGTTTAAGAGATTCTCTAATGGCGAGAAAAATTCGATAATGATTATCCTAGGGCGACTAGTGATGTGTCTCGGGTAGGATATGAATTATAAGATGATGGGACTTTATAGTAAGACCGGAAGTGAAGGTCGGCTTAGTTGATAGGGTTTACTAATTCGATTTTCAAAGTAAAAGGCGTTCAATGAATACGCACACAAAAACTTGATATAGTAGAAAATTATTTTCTTAACAAGTGTTTTAGAGTGACTACTCGCAGCCACGGCATGGTACCTTCCTGAATTATACCATAGTTGATCAGACCATGTATAATTTGGACTAACCATGCATTGCCTTATTTTTGTCAAAAATAGCGTTATAATTTTATGATATTCGAGAGAGTAGTTTGTAAGAGTAATTAAGGAACCTAAGTTAATATTTGACAAAATTCTACATATTACGTTATTTGTTAGATAATTTAAAACGCATTCGTACAACTGAAATTTAAGGGAAATACAATGAGAACTCCTGGAGATAAAGTCTAAGATAGTTTCAACTTAGGATTTATTAGGCGAAGCGAGACAACTTTCTCTTTTAAGCTTTGATCTCATCTTTAATGTTGTGAGGGTCTTGATCGGTTTCCCCTTCTCTTAAGGTATGCACCACTCCATGTGCTCCAGTACCTCCAATTTGGTTTTTTTTCGCTCTGGGCAATCCCTCTTGTAGTGCCCTTGATTCCCACATTCATAGCAATTAGCCTTTTGACTTGTCCCCGTGCCTCTTTGGTGGTTAGTAGTATTGTCATTTGTAGGTCTCCTACAGTTACGGACCAGATGGCCCACTATGTTGCACCTGTGGCATTTGGGAGGACATGGACCATCATGATGATAGTTGCATTTAGGACACAACGGCTTGGACCCGCCGTAATATTTCTTCTCCCCGTGCCCTGCAGCGTAAGCTTTGCCAGTATTTTGCCTCTTGTTCGGCTGTTGTTGGTTCTGATTGTCCTTGGAAGTGTTATTCAACTTCCTCTTGTTCTCAGCCTGGCGTTCGGAAAGAGTGCTGATCTTTTTGTCCACACGTTTCTGAAACTTCACTATTGGACACTTACTCTTGAAGTGTCTCAGACTTCCACACTTATAACAGGTGTGAGTTCGTTGATTCCTAGCAACAGTAGGATTCCTACACTCCCGGGTCATGTGGTCAACCTTCTTGCAATTCCCGCCCTTTATAGTACATTGCCCATTGTGGTTACCTTCCCACTTTCTCTTGTTGTTAGCATTCCCTGCTACCTTGCATTCTTGTTGTTCGGTCTGGCTTATTGACTTACGGGCCATGTTGGTTTTCGTCTCATAAATGGCAATAGCCTCGATAGCATTAGCCACTCGTGGGATAAAACCGCTCAATGTCCTCAACACTCATCCCTTGATCAACAGTTGTCATTGTTTCCTGAAAGTCACAGGGAACAAAATGTATATGAAGTTTCATTCAAGGGAAAATCATGACACTCCATGATCCCAACAAGTAGGTAAGGTGAGACCACGTTATTGCCTAGAAATAAGATAAACGCAACCATGGCACTAAATAAAATCCCTGTCGCACAGTAGCTGTTTCATAACCAACAACGTAGTTAATACTTAATACACGTTTTACATGAGTACAAAGGTTCAAGATTTTTATTAACACTACAAACCGAGTATTACTCATGTTTAGTGGAATACAAAATGAAACTTCACTGAGAAATAGTATTTGTTATAGGCCAGGGTGCCTCTCAAGATTCTAGATGCTAGACTCTTATGTTATCTTTGAGTGACTTATCATTCTCTGGTGGTGGTGATGATGAAGGTAGTGTAGCAGCGAACTCGGTAATGCCTGCCTTAGCAGATGGTGATCGTGGAGTATGGTGTTAGATAGACATCCGTACTATATGGGATTTGGTCTCAAAATACAAGATGATATGGTGTGGAGAGGTGGGTGGTGTAGAAGCAGACTCCTCAGTCTCAAATGCCTCTGTATTCTCAGCTTGAGGGGATAGGATCATCTGTAGGTACAGTAGGAGGGTCGACTGGAGCTAGATGCTCCTCCTCCTCCTCGTCCTTCTCAACATCATCATCATCGCTGTCATCATCAGATGACTCATTATCATAATTGTCTCATCCGTCAGCAGGATGGTCAGCAGGATCCTCCTCAGGGTCCTCCTTATCCTCTTCCGGATCAGAGTTAGGCATGTAGCTGGTGATAGGGCTGTAGGTGAGGCTTCAGCAGATAGAGGCTGATCCTTCATTGGTCCCTCTAGCTCCTTATCAGAAGCTTACTAGAATCTCTATGGCTCGGAACTAATATAAACAGATGTGTAGGTAACTGTCGATAATGAAAACATAACTGCTTGCAACGAGCAAAACTTAACTTATATAAATATATTATATAAGGCTGGTATGGTAATACGAGTATGAAACTTACTGGCATAATGAATGCGTAAGGTATTTCATATTCGGATAGCTTAAGGCTTTAGGTAGCGCTTAGGAGGACCTACGAGCTGATCGTACTACCTTGCCTATGAAATATTTCCCTATTTAGATTAAATAACCTTTTATAAATAATTGCAGAGTTGCGCGAAAGATGCAAAAACTCATCTTTGTATATATAACATATACCCTCCATAGTAAATATACGTACTATTACTATAAACACGTATATTCAATTATGATTGGCATCTAGTCCCACTTATGCAATCAAATAGTGTAGGCATGAATGTATGCACATATGTATGTCTGTGTTTACAACCCCGTTGTATGAATCTCGTTGTTGAAAAAGGTTATAGTCCAGCAAAAATCATTTGACCTGGTTCTTCTTATAACCTGGTCTTGATACCAATCTGTAACACCCCCCAAATTGGGTCGCAGCGGAATAAGGGTCGGGGCGTGTTATTTAAGATCAACTAGCACAAATATATAAGAACGACACAAAAAAGTAGTTTAAATATGATACAATTGGATTTAATTGAAAGACTTAATACAAAAGCATATAGCTTTTACTTGTTCTTTGTTGAATATTACAAAAAGTTGACAATACATGTCCCAAAAATATGATGCACCTAAATCTATTAAGCGTGCAATCCAAATGTAACCATGCATCCCTCGGCATCCCATGGCCTATTGTCTCCTGAAACACATTGCTTAAAAAACGTCAACCAAATTGTTGGTGAATTCATAGGTTTGATACTCATAATGTCAGGACCGCAAGGACTTTTTAGTGATAATGCAAATCTTGAGATCTCACAAAACTAGATTACATTTACATAAGATCATGACATGAAGGCTCGACGATCTTTCTTGCATTAAACTATATATTGCTATTTCTGACCGATTGATGTTCACACGAAAACATCCCTAAATTTGAATGATATAACGTTCGTTCTCGGTGATAGCTAGTCACAAGAACGGGGAGGTAGTTCCCGAAAGAAATCTATTAAATAAAACATTCGCGCTCACCTATGTAATTCCCAACTACATCTATGCAACTTGACAGTTCATGATAATTGGGGGCTAATCTTGGTGATCGCTACTTAGGCTACATGTAATCAAATTACTTGCGTTCAATTTATAGAACAAGTACGTTTCCACCACATATTTATAAAATCATTGAAATCGATAAAAAAATGTGGGGCTATGAATCACCATTGAGTTCAGATAATCCAAATACGCAGCTATTGCGTCACGTAAAAGATCGGAATGCAACCTAAAATATCTAGGTAGTATAAGTAACGAGTACTTGAAATATAATCTTATAGTTGTTACATGTACTATCGTTGGGCTATAGTAATATAAGAGGTCATGACATGGACGTTTCGAGGAGTTAGAACACTTTAAATCGTAATCCAGCTACTCATCGATTCGCCATCCGAAGAGGCCTATATGAAACTCCTAGTAATTATCAGTACTTTGTTAACCGCATATACTTCAACAAAGGATCATCACCAATTAATGGATCTGTTTTGGTAAAATTAGTGTAATATAGTAAAAAAGTTTATAATTTCCGTTTTAGTTAATACTAGCATAACTTTGCGTCATTTTCAACCGATTTTGACGTTTCTTATGCCCATCTTTTCGTATTAGGACGAGTTATCATAATTTGACATTTTTGATATTTTGACCCTCTGGTGAACAGTAACTTTTACTGTTCACATCAGACGTGACTTTTATTTAAATCGTATTCGTCGTCGTAAAACCCGTAAATGTCGTATTTTATTCGTTTTTTTTTTTTAGCTCGTTTTTAAGATTCTTTCAGAGGACGTTATCCGTTTTTGAAAGTTCTATAATTTTATGAGGTTTACAAAAATATAACTTTCTGTCATGAATAGTAACTTTTATAAAAATAGTTTTATAAAAGTATTAATTGTCGTAAACTCGCAAAATTCATAACTCGTTCGTTATTAATTGAAAAATTACGATTCTTATCATTTTGGAATCCTAAAAATATGTATTATTTATTAAAAATATCAAACTTGCTGTTTGATATAAATTTTATAAAAATTATTTTATAAACTTCGTTTAATTAACGTATAACTCGTTTTTAACGTAACTTTTTCGTTATTAATCCGTTTAACAAGTTTCTTACCTTTTCGGAATCGTCGTGAATTGTATTATCTTATAAAAATATAAACTCCCTGTTTTGGAATTCGGAAAACCTACTGCATATCGGTTCTTTTATATAAATTATTAATATAATATGTTTATACTATAACTTTCCAACCTACACATTACACAGTCTTTTATAACTATATATATCATATGTTATACATATAATAATGTCCATAAGTTATATTTGTCAAGATCATCAAGTGATCACAAGTTATTAACTTTACATGAAATCATAAACTTTCTTAATTAACTTTTAATTACAAGTTTATATATGAACTTTTTATGCTTAAACCGAGATTGTACAAGACTTATATATCCTTTATTTCATGATATTACCAACATCATAATATGTGAGAAAGTGTACAAAATCATAATCACAATTAAAATTATGTTTTTCATGTTCAAAAGTATTCCTAATGGTGATTTCACTATATAGCACATTATATACATAAAAACTCATAAAATGAAAGCATAAAGGTTTAAAATAGACCTTATGATGTATGATGATGATGAGAAACAAATGCTAAAAACCGTGTTTAGCCTTAAAATCCAAGCTTGCACTTAAGAAACCCTAGTTTTCTCAAGAAAACCCTAATCTTGCTTTTCTTGATTAATACTTGAAAATGGTTAGCCAATGGTTGGAAACACCTTAGAACATCTTAGGATAGATGTATATAGAAGTGTATGGGTTGTATAAAAATTGATATGGATTTGGTTTGGTCTTGGATTCTTGCCGTGAGCTAGAGAGCACAAGAAAGGGAAAAGAAGTTTGATTTTTAGCTAAGGAATACTTGTAAGACTTCTCTTACTAGATACATGTACATATATGAGCAAGACTTAGTCAAGAAGACAAGGTATGGTCCTAGGGATGGTCTTGGTCTTGGTCCAAGTCAAAGAGACATGGCATGGTGTAGTTTAATGAGAAGGCATGGCTAGAATTAATGAAGGATGGATGTACATTTGACCAAATGGAAAATTTTCTTATATCTTGGTATATATTGCAAGAATTTAGGCAATAGAGATATAGGTGATGATGTTTAGTAATTTTTATGTATTGGTATTATAAAGTGGGTTATTGTTGAAGAGTAGAAAAAGTTTTGGTGGTTCGGAGTGCCTAAACGCAATTTATCGCGAAACGTATACACTTTACGTATCCGATAAAAATAAAATGAACAAAGTTAATAATTATCCTCAAAATAATTACTTAACCCTTGCTTGATGTAAACATTTAATTGCTTGATGCCCGTTTACATTGAACGCTAATTTTTAGCTTACGCAATTTAGCTTAACATTTATGATTTAAAGCAATTGCGTACAATACAAAAGGTACATTGTGGATTTATCGACGTCGTCAATGACTTGAAAACACAGGGTGTTATAATGACCTTTTGGGAGGCATTCTGTCAACATAAGACAACACAGAATAAGAATAAAATGATATAGTCATATCACAAGTTAAGGTGTGAAAATGAAAAGACTTGTGATCATTCTTTGATATTTGAAGAATACAACGATTTTTTTTTTTGAATTTAAGACTTCGAGAGATAGATACGGAAATAATGGAATGAGTGATCCAACAAAAGGCTTAGTGTTTTCAGGTGGTGAAATCTTCTTGAGAGAATTAGAAAAGATGTTTCCTGATGAGGCCGGGAAATAGTTTAGAATGTTCGTGGAGGAAAAAGCATCCTCAGTATCGGAATCAGATGGGACGATAGTAGAATGAGGGGATGAAGATATGACTGTAACAACCCAGTAGTAAATAACATAAGTTATTTATATAATAGTATAGTAGTTATGTATTTTTACATACTATTCGGAAAAGTAGTGGCATCTTCGCAATTCAGGGAAAGTAGTGGCACGGAGGACATTGATGGCTAAAAAAAGAAAAGTGGTTATAGTTAAGGTTTTGACCTTGTTCTCTACAACCATGGCTCTGATACCAATCTGTAACACCCCTATTTTTACATATAGCAGCGGAAGCTAATCTGGGGTATTACTTCATAGTACAACAATCATAATCATAGAAAACGACTCAAAAGAGACGTTGTTTAAAAGATACGTTATCATTCATTTAAAATCAGAGTTTTACAAAGGCAGGTCCCAAAATCTAGTTACATACAATGTGAATGATAACCAGTTTTAGCCATCTTCAAGTCCATGCCACTCCGTGCCATAAGTTGTTCAATTACCTGAGATAAACATGCTAAAAAGTCAACATAATGGTTGAGTGAAATTCATAGGTTTGAAATGTAATAGTTGAATACAAGTTATCATAATGGAAATATTGGTATTGCAGGGATAATTATCATGGAGAACATTATTATCCTGGAGAACAGTATTATCATGGAGAACAGTATTATCACCCTAAACTCATGAATCACATAAAGAGATATTAAAGAGATATTAGGAGATACTACCCAAATAGATATTTGAAAGAGGTTATTTAGGAGATAACTAACCCAAAGGACATTAAAGGAAATATTGGTGATACTTACCAAATAGATATTAAAGAGATATTAGGAGATACTACCCAAATAGACATTAAAGAGATATTGGGAGATACTACCCAAATAGATATTGAAGAGATATTGGGAGATACTACCCAAATAGATATTAAAGAGATATTGGGAGATACTACCCAAAGAGACATTTTCATGTACTTAGGCAATAATATATCAGGATAGCATATAGTTTAGAAAACACTTGCATTCATGGTTTATAGTAGGTATCACGGGATTATAAAGTATTTAAAAGATTGAAATGTGAGGTTATGAACTCATTAAAGTCTTTGAAAAGTCTCCACTCCACATTGTTATAAGATAAACGAGTATATAAAAGAGTTTGTAACAAGCATGTATCCCCCTCGCGGGTTTATAAAACATGTAAATAAGTAAAGGCGAGGTTATGAACTTCACCTGAATATGTAGTTGTAATAAATATTCCAAAATGAAAGCTGACGACCTTATCACAATCTCAACAGGGAAGGTTGATATAGCAAAATGATAGTAAACAGCCACGTCACGCAACCTGAGTAAATATGTCAAGTCTTAGGTAGATTGTAAATCTAGAACCTTTTGGGTTCAGAGAAAAAGGGGTTTTTTATGAGTTTGATTGGAAAGTTTGGAATTATTGTATCACCGTTCGGGCCATCATAATTCAGAAGTCATTCAGTAAACGTTTGAGGAGCTAGGGCACTTTAAATCGTAAACCCAACAACTCAGTCAGAACGTAATACCAAGATGAAACCCCTTAATATGAAGCTCCCTAGTATTGTGATACGATATAATCGGTTTTAAGCGTTTTGATCAATATCTGGAAATGTTAAGCACGTCAAGCGTTAATTAAAGTTATGTTTTGTAAGGTTTTGAATACATTTTTATACTTTTTCAAAATGTTACATTTTAGACCCTTGAGAATGAAAAATGGCAAAATATACCCTTGGAGTTTGCACTTTTACGAGTTTGGTCCTTCAAGTTTAAAAGATATACTAAGTAAACCTTGCACTTTGGAAAGTGACATTGTAACACCCCCAAATTGGGTCGCAACGGAATAAGGGTCCGGGGCGTGTTACTTCTCAGATCACTAGCACAAGATATATATTGAACGACAATTAAAAGTCGTTTTAAAACTGATACATTGGATTTAAAAAAATGTTTACAAAAGCTCGAAGCTTCACTTGTTTACTTGTTATTATTACAAAGATTTCCAGCCCATAACAGTATACAAAATGTAATTGCGACTAAATCTTTAATGCAGAACATCCTAAAACATAACCACAATGAATCCTTTTGACCCCGTGCCCTAATGATTCTCCTGAAAAACTTTGCTTTTAAAATGTCAACATAAAGTTGGTGAATTTTCATAAGATTTTATGTAAATCGTATAAGACAGGACCGACAAAGACTTTCCCCATGATAATGAACAGATGAGACCATCACAAAATGTAATTTCATTTTCTAAGCTCTTGGACACGAAGATCGAATAAATGAATTACAATATTTAAATATTGCCTACACTTGCACATGATGATGTTCAACCGTAACATCCAAAATCGCATGATATACGTTAGTTTCCAGTGATAGCTAGTCTCACCGAACGGAGGAAGGTCAATCCCAAATTGATCGATCTATAATCATTCGCGCTCACATTTAGTAATTGACAGTCATGATTCATGGGCATAGTGGGTTATCACTACTTAGCATAACGTAATCATGATAAAAAATGTACACTTGCGTCCAATTTGTAAAACAAAGCATGTTTCTCACCCCAAAACTTGTAAATCAATAATTGTAAAACATGAGGCTATGAACTCACCTGTGTGGAGTAAATTGATATATAAAATTTCCCAATTAAAAAGTTGTCACGCTAACGCCCGAATGCAACCTAGTTAATATAGGTCGAATCAGTATTCATGTACGTTGTCTAAAAACTACCATATATAATCCTATATAGTTATCATCGTACCATCGTTCGGGCTATCATAATTTAAGAGGTCGTGAATAAGTAACGAGGAGCTAGGACACTTAAAATTGAAATCAACAGCTTCATCTAATACACCATCGAAGAGGTCTTTATAAAATTCTCTAGTAATATAGAACTTTGATAACTAATAACACATATATTTTTATATAGCTATATCACCATCTAATCGTTTAAGTGAAATCATATTTATAAAGTAAAAACGTTTATAATTACGCCTTTAGCAAAAATGACATAACTTTGTCTTTTAAGTCGTTATATCGCGATTCTTACGCCCATGCTTATAGTCAAGACGAGTGATCATAAAATCACATTTTTAGGTTTTCAAGATTCTGTTGTGAATAGTGTTTTTACTGTTCATTACAGATTACAACTTATTAACGCAAAACCCGTAAATGTCGTATCTTATTCGTTATAGCTCCGTTTTTAGCGATTCTTTCGAACACGTTCTCGTAATTGAAAGTTTTATCATATTATTGATCGTTACATGTATATGTTTCTGCCATGGTAATATAACTTTTTATAAAATTTGTTTTATAAAGTATTTAGCGTCGTAAACTCGTAACTAGCGTATCTTCTTCGTTATAAATCCGATTTTCGAGTTTCTTATCATTTTGGAATCCTTATGAGATGTACTATATTTATAAAACCTAATATGGCTATTACCAAATTCGAACCAAAACAGAAAGTTTGAAGTTTTTGATTAAGACATGTTTTAGCTTGAGTTTTGTACCTTAAGCTTCATACTTGTTACAACTACTTTTCAACACCTAATATTATGTCATACCATATATTAGGTCCATTAGTTCATATTTTGCCCATGTGTTCAAGATAACAAGTCCTCTAATCTTACTTTAATCAAAAGTTGTTAATGAAACCCTAATTTTAACATGTTTACTCATGAACTTTTTATACTTAAACCAAGTGTGTACAAGAGTTATACTTTCATTATATCATCATATTAGCATCCATATAACATGTAAATAAGTTCACAAAACATTGATCATATGTAAAAATTCATTTTACATATTCAAAAGTACCCTAAATGGTGATTTAGCTAAATAGAACATATGAACACATAAAATCATAAGTATGAATTGATTAGGGTTTTAAATAACCTTGAGTGGATGAGTAGAGAAAAGAATAACAATCACACCCTTGTGATTACAACCCTTGGCTTGAAAATATAAGGTGAAAACCCTAATTTTCCCAAGTAAACCCTAGCTTCCTTTTCTTGCTTCCTTCCTTGCAAATGGTTAACCAAGCCTTGAAACCACCTTAGTAGGTCTTAGATATGATGTGTGTATGCTTGTATATGTGGTAGAAAATTTTGTATGGATTGCTTAAGATAATAATTTTGAGCCGTGGCTATGTATAGAGAGAAAGGGAGGGTTTTGTTCTTGTTTACACTTTGTAAATGAGAGATGTGGTTTACTTGCTTAGCTAAGGCCTTATATACATAGAGGACTAAGTCAAGGAACCAAAGGAGGATTTCTAGGGCAAGTGGTCAAGTGTATGTAAAGGTGTAAGACTTGGTTCCCTAAGATAAGCCTTATCATGATATTTTAGGGCAAGTAGTCATGAAATAGATATTTCTTGGTCCTATCCCTTGAATATCCAGCCACCTTGACATATATGGGATGATATTTTGATTATTTTGTGTATTGGGTATAATTGTGGGTATTTTCTTAAGCGTAGATAGGTTTTGGTGCTTCCAGGAATGCCGAAACGCATTTTATCGCGAAAAATAAGCATTTTACGTAACCAATAAAAATAAGATGAACAAAGTTGATAATTATCCTCATAATAATCTTTTAACACTTTCTTGATGTAAATGTTTAATCGTTTACTGCCCGTTTACATTGAATGATCATTTTTAGTTTACGCGATTTAGCTTAACGATTACGATTTAAAAGCAAACGCGTAAAACCCTAAAAATAAATTGTGAATTACATGATGTTGTACAATGACCTAAAACACGAGGTAACATAGTCTTCCCCCGTTAAATGAGCCTTGATCTTCCCGTTCCTATGTAAACTCAAGACCTCGCCTAGAGTTCCATCCAACCATGACAATTGGGACACGGCTTCGCCTCAATTATTTGACTTCACGATCCATGATTTCTACAGGCTCTTCAACAAAATGGAGTTGTCATCCACTTGGAGTCCTTCCAACGGAACGACTAATGGATTGTTAGAGTAACATTTCTTCAAGTTGGATGCATGAAACGTATTGTGGACCCTGCTCATCTCTTGAGGAAGCTCAAGCTTGTAAGCAACGGCTCCAACCTTTTTCAACTCCTTGAAAGTGGTTTTTTGGAATATAAACATCGGGGTTTAGACTTTATTTCTCATCTCAATAAATTCCCTATGGTCTTCCTAAATTTCTTTATACTTTTTATTAATAATTATTTTATGTGTTATATGTTAATTATGGGCTAAATTCGAACACTAGGATTTTTAATATGTAAATGAGTTATCACTATGTTGTATGAATTTATGCACTTTTTCTTATGTCATATGGTTCTATATATCATGGAAAAAATCGATGTAAAAGTATGTTAACACTATGTTTAGTATAACATGTTTAAGTAAAATTAGGGTTTATAAAGTTATAAAACAAACTTTTTATAAATGAATACATTTGGATTATAAAAGGGTTGTTTATTCGAAATTTCATACAGGGGGTTTGACCCATATAACAAAATAATATGCCCATGACGATTCCAAATGATAAGAAATCAAAAAAAGATTTATAACGAAAAAGATACCATTAATAGATTTTACAACGATAAATTACTTTTATAAAAAACTATTTTCTATAACAAGCACTATCATTACCAGAAAACTCCATATTTTTAAAACATTCAAAAAATATTATATAACCTTTAATTACGAGATCGTCTCGAACAAGAATCGCTAAAAACGGAAAACTATAGAATAAATACGACATTTTCGATAATTAATGTTTATAAAAGTATTTTTATAAACTTGAACAGTAAAATTACTATTCATCAGCGGATCCCAACTTATAAAATATAATACATCTTTTAATAACAAAGACGTACTCGAAGGAATCACTAAAATCGGGATTAAAACGGATAAGTTATTACGATTACAAGTTTACGCTAATTAAAACCCTAAAACGAGTAAGGAGCTGTTGTGAACAGTAAAATCACTATTCATCGCAGAATATCAAAACATGAAAATGTAATATTATGATCACTCGTCTTACTACAAAGATGTGGCCGTATGAAACGCGAGAAACGGACTTAAAATGGCAAAACTAGTGACATTTTTACAAAAGTATTATTATTTATAAACGTTTTCACTTTATAAAATATTATTTTACCAAAAATGATTAGTCGGTGTATTATGCTCTATAGAATATTACAGGTGGTTATAAAGAGCTATAAATACTAGGGAGTTTCATAATGAGGCCTCTTCGGATGGCGTATAGACGAGTTGTTGGATTTACGATTTAAAGTGTCCTAACTCCTCGTACGTCATGTCATGACCTCTTTAATTATGATTAGCTTCCGAACATTAATACGATGGTGTAACAACTATAAGATTATATTATGTTATTAATATAAGTACTCGGTACTTATACGGTAACTATTATTTAATTAGGTTGCATTCGGGAATAATCGTGAAGCATTCCCACACTTGATATAAATTATCAGATCACTCACTTGAGGTGAGTTCATAGCCCCACACTTTTTACAGTTTTACTGATTTACTATTATTTGGGGTGGAAACATGCTTTGTTTTACAAATTGGACGCAAGTGGATATTTTGCATTGATTACATGTTTGCCTAAGTAGCGATAACCCAAGTTAAGCCCATTATCATGAACTGTCAATTGCATAGATGTAGTTGGGAATTACATTATGTGAGCGCGAATGTTATTTAATAGATCTATTTGGGAAACGACCTCCCCGTTCGGGTGACTAGCTATCACCGGGAACGAACGTTATAGCATGTCGAATCAGGGATGTTTCGGGTTAGAACATCATTTCGGGCTGAGTAGCAATATTTTGCGAACAAGACTGTCGAGCTTCAGTGTCATGAGCTTAGTGTAAATGTAATCTGGTTTTGTGATTGTTTGCATATGTTGTAACATCACGGGAAAGTCTTGCGGTCCTGCATAATTTAAATACATAAACCTATGAATTCACCAACATTTTTGTTGACGTTTTAAGCAATGTTTTCAGGAGGTCAATAGGCACGAGGTGCCAAGGATGCATTGGGTTACGTTTTGGATTGCACGCTTAAAGACTTTTATATCATATTTTGGGAAATCTATGTCATCTTTTGTAATATTAAACAAGGAACAAGTGAAGCTATAAGCTTTTGTAATATGTCTTTTAATTAAATCCAATGTATCAATTTAAACGACTTTTTGTGTCGTTCTTATATATATCTTGTGCTGTTGATCTTGAAGTAACACGCCCCGGATCCTTATTCCGCTGCGACCCATTTTGGGGGTGTTACAGATTGGTATCAAGAGCCAAGGTTATAGAGAACCAGGTCAAAATGTTTTTGCTGGACTATAACCGTTTTCAAACATTGCATTCATAAAAAGGGTTTTTATGGGACACACTATTTGTTGCATTAGTGGGACTAGATGCATTCATAATTGATATACGTGGTTATAATATATTACGTATATTACAATAAGAGCCTTATATAATATACTCTTATAAGTTATTTCTTCTGGTCACAGTGCGATGTGATCTTATTTTATTTATGATGCATATGTTATGTTACGTTATGATTGTATTGAAATCTAACGGGTATTGTATTTTCTTGTGATTTAAGAACATGGCACCAAAAAGAGCCACAAGATCAACCCGAGTCCCACCAGTTACACCAGCTCCAAATGCAACAACCACAACTGTTACTGAGGCACAACTTCAGGCCTTAATTAATCAAGGAGTTGCTGCTGCAATGGCTGAAGCAGAAGCAAGCAGAGTTAGGAATGGCTACGACAGCAATGGTTCAGTACCAAGGCCAGCACAAGCTGCTCGTGCATGCTCTTACTCTGAATTCTTAAAATGCAAACCTTTGGACTTCAAAGGCACTGAGGGAGTCGTCGGACTCACTCGATGGTTCGAGAAAATGGAATCTGTGTTTAGCATTAGCAATTGCCCAGCAACTAGCCAAGTCAAATTCGCGACTTGCACTCTGCAAGACGATGCTCTTACATGGTGGAATTCCCATGTTAAGACCACCACTCCAGAAGTAGCTCATGCCATGCCATGGGCAGCACTGAAGAAAATGATGACTGATAAATACTGCCCGAGGGGTGAGATCAAGAAGATTGAAACTGAAATGTGGAACCTTAAGGTTAAGGGCACCGATGTGGTGGCCTATAATCGACGATTTCAGCAACTAGCCTTGATGTGTTCCAGGATGTTCCCAGAAGAGATAGACAAGATTGAAAAGTATATCGGTGGCTTACCCGATATGATACTTGGCAGTGTAAAAGCATCAAAGTTAAAGACCATACAAGAAGTGATTGAGTTTACAACTGAGTTGATGGAGGATAAGACCCATGCCTATGCTGAACGTCAGGCAGAAAGGAAAAGGAAGTATGATGATCTTCCCCAGAACAATCAAAACCAACAACAGCAGAATAAGAGGCAGAACACAGGCCAGGCCTATGCTGCAGGCAATAGTGACAGAAAGCCATACGAAGGGTCTAAGCCTCTATGTGCCAAGTGTAATTGCCATCATGAAGCAGGTCCTTGTCTGCCTAGGTGCAGTAACTGCAATAGGGTTGGCCATCTGGCCAGGTACGGCCTGCTAACAACAACAACAACAACCGTAACAACAACAACAACAACAACTACCGTAACAACAACAATAATCAGCAGGGCAATGGTTGCTTTGAGTGCGGAGCTCAAGGCCACTTTAAAAGAAACTGCCCGAAACTGAACAACAATGATCGTGGTAATCAAGCTGGGAATAACAGGGCTCCAGCGAAGGTGTATGCGGTTGGAAATGCGGGGGCAAACCCAGACAACGTCGTTGCGGGTACGTTCCTTCTAAACAACCGTTATGCTTACATCTTATTTGATACTGGTGCCGATAGGAGTTTCGTATCTGCTGCATTTAGTACTTTGCTTGACATCATCCCCAATACACTAGATCATGGTTATAACGTTGAGTTAGCTGACGGTAGGATAATTGGAGTAAATACTATATTGATGGGTTGTACGTTAAATTTTTAAACCAAGGCCATCCATTCAACATCAACCTAATGCCGGTAGAGATGGGTAGTTTCGACGCGATAATTGGCATGGACTGGTTGTCAAAATACAGTGCCGTTATCGACTGTGCTAAGAAGATTGTTCGTATCCCCTCCGGGAGTGAAATCCTAATCGTTCGCGGTGACGGATATAGTGAAGGACACAGGACGCGACTAAACATCATCTCGTGTACAAGGTTCAAAAGTATCTGCTAAAAGGATCTCACTCTTTTTTTGGCACATGTTTCTACAAAGGAGATTGAAGACAAGTCAGAGAAGAAGCGACTTGAGGACGTACCGATAGTTAAAGATTTTCCTGATGTATTTCCTGAGGATTTGTCGGGTCTTCCTCAGACTCGACAAGTAGAATTTCAAATCGATCTAGTACCTGGTGCCGCACCCGTAGTACGAGCACCTTATCGATTGGCGCCTTTCGAAATGAAAGAGTTGTCAGAGCAACTGAACTGGAGCTGTCGCGATCAAGGGCTTTAAATAAGACCCAGATTCCTCACCCTGGGGAGCTCCGACTTGTTGTCAAGAAGAAAGCGGATCATTCCGAAAGATTTGCGTTTACTACCGGAATTAAACAAACTAACGTGAAGAACCTTTATCCGCGTTCCCAAGAATTGATGATTATTCGATTCAACTTCAAGGGTCGATGTGTCTACTCGAACAGATCGACCTAAGGTCAGGTTATCACCATTGAGGGTTCGAGGAAAAAGACCATCTCGAAGACCTGCCTTTAGAACTCGATCATGGACATTATGAATTCCAAGTTATGTCGTTTGGTTTGACCAACGCACCTGCCGAGGTTTATGACCTCATGAAACCGAGTGTGCAAACCTTATCATGGACAAATTCGCAATTGTCCTTTATATTGACGATATTTTGATCTATTCCAAGAACGAACAATAGCACGAAGAAGCATCTGAAGATAATATTGGAGTTGTTGAAGAAAGAGGAGTTGTATGCAAAATTTTCCAAGTGTGAATTTTGGATTCCCAAAGTACAGTTCCTCGGTCACGTGATTGATAATAAAGGCATTCATGTGGATCCAGCCAAGATCGAATCCGTTAAAGATTGGGCATGCTCCAAAACACCAACGAGATTCGTTCAGTTTTAGGTCTTGCTGGTATTATCGACGGATTCATTGAAGGTTTTCAAGATCGCCAAACCAATGAACTAAGCATACAAAAAGAAGGTCAAGTTTGAGTGGGGAGATAAACAAGAAGCAGCTTTTCAACTGTTGAAGCAAAAGTTGTGCAGTGCACCAATCCTTGCATTACCTAAGGGAAGCGAAGATTTCATCGCATACTGCGACGCTTCAAAGAAGGGTTTGGGCGCTGTGTTGATGCAAAGAGAAAAGGTGATTTCTTATGCATCACGCCAGTTAAAAATTCATGAGAAGAACTATACGACTCATGATTTGGAACTTGGAGCAGTAGTGTTCGCTCTCAAGATTTGGAGGCACTATCTGTACGGAACCAAGTGTACAGTGTTCACTGATCATAAGAGCTTACAACACATTCTTGATCAGAAGGAACTAAACATGAGACAACGCCGATGGTTAGAGTTGCTTAGTGATTACGATTGCGATATTCGTTATCACCCGGGGAAAGCCAATGTCGTTGCTGATGCTTTGAGCAGGAAAGAACGAGAACCACCGTTAAGAGTTCGAGCCTTAGTTATGACTATTAGTTTGGACCTTCCCAAACAAATATCGAATGCTCAGACTGAAGCACGGATACCAGAGAACATCAAGAATGAAGATGTTGGAGGAATGTTGGTTGAAAACGCTAGAAATCTAGAGGCAATTAGGACGGAAAAGTTAGAACCCCGTGCGGATGGAACCCTATGCCTCAATGGCAGGAGTTGGCTACCTTGTTATGGCGATTTGCGGACGGTGATCATGCACGAGTCCCACAAATCAAAGTACTCTATACATCCGGGTTCTGACAAAATGTACCAAGATATGAAGAAGCTATATTGGTGGCCCAATATGAAAGCCGACATCGCCACCTATGTTAGCAAGTGTTTGACTTGTGCTAAGGTCAAGGCTGAACATCAAAGACCACCAGGATTGTTGGTATAACCCAAGATACCTGAATGAAAGTGGGACAACATCACTATGGATTTTGTTACTAAGCTTCCTAAGTCGTCGCAAGGCTACGACACCATTTGGGTGATTGTTGACCGACTCACTAAGTCTGCGATTTTCACACCGATGAGAGAGACTGATCCTTTGGATAAACTTGCATGAATGTACCTAAAGGAGGTGGTCACGAGACATGGAATACCTGTTTCAATCATTTATGACCGCGACCCGAGATTCGCATCCAATTTCTGAAGGTCACTTCAGAACCCTTTGGGTACTAACTTGGATATGAGCATTGCGTAACATCCACAAACAGACGGGCAAAGCGAGAGGACCATTCAAACTCTCAAGGATATGATGCATGCTTGTGCAATCGACTTTGGAAAGGGTTGAGTTAACTATTTGCCATTAGTCGAGTTCTCATATAACAATAGCTATCACGCTAGCATCAAGGCCGCACCATTCGAAGCACTTTATGGTCGAAAGTGTCGTTCACCTGTTTGTTGGGCTGAAGTTGAGGAAGCTCAAATCCTCGGTCCAGAACTGATTCAAGAGACCACTGAGAAAATCATCCAAATCAAGCAAAGGATGCAAGCCGCTCGTGATCGACAGAAGAGTTACGCCGATCTGAAGCGTAAACCGATGGAATTCCAAGTCGGGGATAAAGTTATGCTTAAAGTTTCGCCTTGGAAAGGGGTCGTACGTTTTGGAAAATGGGGGAAGTTAAACCCTAGGTATGTTGGACCTTTCAAGGTGTTAGAAAAGGTTGGAGAGGTTGCTTACAAGCTTGAGCTTCCAGAAGAGCTAAGCAGGGTTCACAATACATTTCATGTATCCAACTTGAAAAAGTGCTATGCCGACGAACCGTTAGCCATTCCGTTGGATGGACTTCATTTTGATGACAAGCTTCAGTTTGTCGAGGAACCCGTCGAGATCGTAGACCGTGAAGTTAAACGGTTGAAGCGAAGCCGCATCCCATTAGTCAAGGTTCGATGGAACTCCAAGCGAGGTCCTGAGTTTACGTGGGAACGCGTTGTGATGTAATTCCGAAGGAAATATCAGCCAACAACTCTTCTCAAAGACCGCTCCATCGTCAAGTGCTGCCTCCTTAAGCCTTGTTGACAAGGCTCAAAAACCTTAATAATAAAGGGGGGAGAGACTATATCACCCCGTGTTTTAGGGTCACTTGAACGTCGTCGTTAAATTCACTATGTTGATTTAGTATTTGTACGCGTTTGCTTTAAATCGTAATAACGTAAGTTAAATCGCGTACGCTAAAAAATTAATCGTACAATGTAATACCGGGCATTAAAAATTAAATGTTTACATCAGCAACGTGTTAAGTATATTTTTTTGCTGAGAACTATTATACTTTGGTCATTGTATTTTTTTTGGTTGCGTAAATTGATTTACGTTTAGTGATAATTGCGTTTAGCAATTCCGGAACACCAAAACTTTTCTACGCTTCAACACAAATACCTATTTTTTACCTTATAAATCAGAAAAATCACAAAAATATATCATATCTATCTCTATATGGCCGGATTTGTAGCTAAATATGCAAGAAAATATCATAAGAGAACACATCTCCATGTTTTCATGGGATGTTTCTCTAAACTATTATTGGGCATTTACCATTTTCTTCCATCTTTAACCAAATAACAAAAGACCAAGACTCCCTTAAGACCTTCCCTCATGGTGTCTCCTTGCTAGTATTACTTATACCATACTTATACATTGCATGAGTTAAGAAAACATAACACTTAAACTTATCAAAAATACAAAAAATCTCTCCCTTGTCAACCCTTATATGCCCACGGCTCAAAACACCCCTTTATAATAATCCATACAAAATTTTCTTCAACATATACAAGCCATCACACATCATTCCTAAGATATACTAAGGTGTTTGCAAGCCTTGGTTAACCATTTACAAGTATTTATCAAAGAAAGTAAGATTAGGGTTTCAAACCTAATCTAGGGTTTTTATTGTTGCAAGCTTTGGTTTTAAAGTCTAAAACAAGCGGTTTTAGCACCATATTTTCTCATCATCATTATTCATCACACTAAGGTTATCTAAAGCCCTTAACTTTTCATTTTCATGATTAAATGTGTATATGATGTTTATGTCAGTAAGATCTCCATCTAGGACTTTTAATCATGTAAAAAGAGTTGTTTACCTGTGATCATCCTTTAGTCACTATACATATGTTGTTGATATTGATAATTTCTTGTTAAAAATGGATCTATAAGTGTTATACATGTTGGTTAAGTGTAAAAAATGAATATATACATATTTAGGGTTTTCAAGGTACTTAATATGTTAAAAGTTAAAAGTATTACAAATGGATTATTAATCTTGTTCTTGGACCTTATGGTTATGTAATATGATTACTAAATAAGTTTATATTGGAAGTTATAACTTTTGTCACACTGGTTAATGTTATAAAAAAGTTCTATGTAAATTGTTAATTTAGGGTTTCTATAATAAGTTTTGATTAAAAGTTAGATTAAGACCATGTTAACTTGGACATATGGACAAACTTATGGACTTATGGTACTTGATATTTTTATATGACTTATGATATAAAGTGAGGTGGAAGACTTGTGGTAAATTTACAAAGGTAAAAAGTACATAAAACAAGCCTTATATAAAAGTATACATATAGAACATAAAGGGGCTGTTTGGATTTCGAATTTCAAATAGTGAGTTTGAAGTTTTATATAGATAATACACCTCACAACGATTCCAAAAAGATAAGAAACTCAAAAAACGGATTAATAATGAAAAAGATACGCTAGTTACGAGTTATACGTTAATTAAACGGGTTTATAAATAACTTTTATAAAAATTATACAAAACATAAATTTTGATGTTTTTAACAGATTATAAACATTTCTAGGATTCCAAAATGATAAGAATCATAATTTTTTGATTAAAAACAAGAAAGTTATGAATTACGCGAGTTTATATACTTAAAATGTATAAAAATACTTTTATAAAACCATTTTTATAAAAGTTACTGTTCATGACAGAAACATTTATTTTTGTAAACCTCATAAATAGATATAACTTTCAATTACGAGAACGTGCTCGAAAGAATCGCTAAAAACAGAGCTATAACGAATAAAATACGACGTTTACGGCTTTTACGATAACTAAAACTATAAAAATAACTTTATAACTGGTTAGTGGTAAAACAGTTAAATGTAATGTCTCTTCAGGGACTAAAAAAATATGAAAATGTCAAATTTTGATAACTCGTCTTAATACCAAAGCGTGGGCATAAGAAACGCAAGAAACGGACTTGAAACGCGAAAGTTACGCCAGTTTTACTAAAACGGTGATTATAAACGTTTTAACTTATTAAACACAATTTTACCAAAACAATTAGATGGTGAATTGATAATAGAAATGTTATACGGTAGTTGTTTCCCAATGTGATTAGTACTTATACGATCTTCTAAATTTAAATAGGTTGCATCTGACTGATTTGCATGACACAATTATTTGTGTGATTTACTTGATTTTTCGCTCACTCATGTGAGTTCATAGCCCCACGTTTTACATGATTTTGTTTTATAAGTTTTTGGGGTGAGAAACATGCATTGTTTTACAATTGGACACAAGTGGTTAAGTTTTACAATTATATTACGTGTTGCCTAAAGTAGCGAAACCCTAGTTGAAGCACATTTCATGAACTGTCAGTTACTGGATTGTGAGCAGCGAATGTTATGAATAGATCTCATTTGGGATTTGACATCCCTCATTAGGGTGTTAGCTATCACTGGGCAAAGAACGTGAACCATGTCGAAATTGGATGTTGAGGGTTAGAACTCATCACGGGCATGTAGGCCAACTTTTATTATGGTATTCATTTTATGTCGAGCTTCAGTGTCATGAGCTTAGGGAAACATAATTACATTTATATGATGTCTGCATCTGTTTGCATTATGCTTACATCTGGAAATCTTGTGGTCTACAATATTCGATTTATCAAAACTATAATTCTCCAACATTATTGTTTGACATTTTTAAAGCAATGGTTTTTCAGGAGGTCAAATAAGCACAAGGTGACAAGGGATACATGGTGGTTTGATTTGGATATCATGCATAAAGATTTTGTGCATCACTTTTCTGTATTTCTGTTATGGGCTAGAAATCTTTGTATTTTGAACAAGTGAACAAGTGAAGCTTCGGGCTTATGTAACAAATACTATGTTAAATCCAATGTATCGGTTTTAAATGACTTTTTGGTTGTTCTATATATATCTTGTGTTATTGATCTGAGAAGTAACACGCCCCGGACCCTTATTCTGCTGTGACCCAATTTGGGGGTGTTATAATTTTGGTCGGATTGCTTCTCTTTCGAGACGATTGTGTGGTCGCGAGACGGCGCATGCATCGGTCGAGAAGAAGGGGAAAGCAAAGGATAAGTATTATGGTAAGTTGATTTTAGATTTGGGTAATGAAGTGCGATCTAGTGTAGAAGAAGGAACGGCTACAATGAAGAATCTGGTTAGAAAGCTTGGTAATGCTGAAGAAAGAACTAAGTGTAAAAAGTTGAAGAAAGAACTAGAAGAAGCAAGGTTGAGCAACACACTTCTTCGTATGCAAAAAGAACGGGTCGAGAGAGATCTCTATTGGACTAGAGTTCAAGCTTATGAGTTATATCAGGAGATGATTCGTATAGGATTTTTGTTTGAAGAAAGACAAAAATGAGGCTATCAATGTTCTGGTTGAATATGAGGAGAGTCCATCATCTGAGTTGCGGGGATCCCCTCGTGACTCTTAGTAGTTTAGTTTCATTAGTAGTATCTTTATTTTGTAATCACTAAACTGAATCCTCAGTTAGTAGACTTGATGCTATTGGTTGTAACGATTTGTATCATTTCATGAAATAATACAACTATGTATTAACTCTTCTGTGATGAATAATGAATGAGTATCTTTTGATTACTACTTGATGTTGTATGACTGTGGTTGTGATTGATTTGTCTTTGTACCATGTTATGAGTATATCATGTTATGAATGCTTATCAAGTTACTTTCTGTGTGACGTGACAGAATCATGCCTCCAAAGTCTGCACCTTTGTTTTTTTTTTTTTTTTTTTTGTGTGTTTTTTTTTTTTTTTTTAACTCAAGCATAACCTTCGGTGAAGTGATCATAAGAATGTGTCGATGCCCGCATATCCACTGCTTGAGCGGGCAAGACAAGCGAATGCTGGGAATAATGCTAGTGGATCTGGACAAGCTAGGGGTCAAGTTACCGCACCTGTTGTTCAAGAATGCACTTTTGATGGATTTATGAAGTGTAAACCCTGATAATTTCCATGGAACCGAAGGAGCTATGAGTTAGGAGATTGGTTTGCAGAAACAAATATGGTCTTTTGGGATATGCGAGTGTGGGTCAGATATAATAATTTAAGTTTGTTGCTGCTTTTTTATGCGCAGGACCTTGCACTGACTTGGTGGACTCTAAAAGTCGGAATTTTTGGACTAGATGTTGCATAACCAATTGGGGCGGATGGACTGAGATAAGAAATTGATGACAGGCAGAGTTTTTGTTCGTGCTGAAGAAACGTGCAAAGATTGGAAAACGAGTTTTGGCAACAGAAGTCAGGAGTATAACATGGTGGCTTATACTCAAAGATTTAATGAGTTAGCTTTGATGTGTCCAAGAATGGTCGAGCCGGAAAGTGTGAAAATTGATGCTTACATCCGAGGATTGTCTGATAACATCAAGGGTGAAGTTACTTCTTCTAAGCCTACCAATTTGAATGAAGCTGTGCGTATGGCACATAAGTTGATGGAACAAAAGTTGCAAGCTAGGAATGAAAGGATTCTTGAAGGAAATAAGCAAAAGTAGGAGAACTTTCAAAGTGGGAACAGTAGTGGTAAGAGCAACCACAAGGATAACTCACGCCAATCTTTGCAGAATAATCAAAAGCAAGGGAACGCGCGAGCTATGACTACTGCTCCGAATGAGGGAAAGGTGTCTTCTGGATCACTTCCTGTGTGTGAACGTTGTTTTACTCGCCATGTTGGTCAATGTACGATCAAGTGCCACAAGTGTGGAAAGATTGGGCACAAAGCGAGGTATTGCAAGGAAAAGAATGTTGCCACGGGTGCAAATGCTCAGCCCATTTAGACTTGTTATGATTGTGGAGAGTAAGGTCATACGAGGAACTGATGCCCAAAGAAGGTCAAGCAAGAGGAAGTTAGAGAAGCTCGTGGTCGAGCTTATGCGATTAAGGATGCTGAGCCGCAAGGTCCGAATGTGGTTACGGGTACGTTTTTACTCAATAACCGCTATGCTTCTATTTTATTTGATTCGGGTTCCGATAGGAGTTTTGTGGACACTAGATTTAGTTCCATGCTTGATATCGATCCGGTTAAAATAGATACTAGTTACGAGGTAGAGTTAGCTGATGGAAGGGTAGTTAGTACGAACATTGTTTTAAAAGGTTGCACTTTGAATTTAGTGAACCATCTTTTTGAAATCGATCTCATGCCGATTGAGCTTGGTACGTTTGACATTATAATTGGTATGGATTGGCTTGTCAAGCATGATGCTGTTATCATTTTTGGTGAGAAGGTCATTCGTATACCTTACGGAAACAAGACGTTGACAGTCAAAAGTGACAAAGGGATGTCCCGACTAAAGGTCATATCTTGTATTAAGACCCGTAAGTATATCAAACGAGGTTGTCATTTATTTTTTTACACATGTGACTGAGAAGAAACCAAAAGAGAAGCGATTGGAAGACGTGCCTGTAATTCATGACTTTCCTGAGGTTTTTCTTGACGATTTGCCAGGACTACCACCGCCGAGGAAAGTAGAATTTCGAATTGATCTGGTACCGCACCGTCTGAGATGAGAGAGTTGTCAGAGCAATTGCAAGAGCTGTTGGAGAAAGGATATATTCGTCCGAGTTCATCATCGTGGGGAGCACCGGTGTTGTTCATGAAAAAGAAAGATGGGTCTTTTTGAATGTGTACTGATTACCGTAAATTGAATAAGTTAACTTTTAAGAATCGTTATCCTCTCCTAAGAATCGATGATTTATTTGATCAACTTTAAGGTTCGAGCATTTATTCCAAGATCGAACTGCGATCATGATATCACCAGCTACGCATTAAAGAAGAGGACATTTCAATTACTGCATTTAGAACTTGGTATGGTCACTTTGAGTTCCAAGTGATGTCGTTTGGATTGACCAATGCGCCTGCTGTGTTTATGGACTTGATGAACCGAGTATGCAAGCCATATCTTGATAAGTTTGTCATTGTGTTCATCGACGATATTTTGGTTTATTCCAAGGACAAAGAAGAGCATGGAAAGCATTTGAAGATTATTTTGGAGTTGCTAAAGAATGAGAGATTGTATGCCAAGTTTTCTAAGTGTGATTTTTGGCTAGATTCGGTACAGTTTCTCGGTCATGTAATTGACAATAAAGGTGTGCATGTTGATCCTGAAAAGATCAAAGCCATTAGGAATTAGGCTGCACCGACGACGCCAACTGAAGTGAGATAATTTTTAGGATTGGCTGGTTACTATCGGAGGTTTATTGAAGTTTTTCTTTGATTTCCAAGCCACTCACCAAATTGACTCAAAAAGATAAGAAATACGAATGGGGTAAGGAAGAAGACGAAGCATTCCAGTTACTAAAACAAAAATTGTATAGTGCACCGATCTTAGCGTTGCCTGAAGGAACGAAAGATTTCATGGTTTATTGTGATGCGTCACTTAAGGGTTATAGAGCCGTGTTGATGCAACGGGAAAAGGTGATAGCATATGCTTCCCGACAGTTGAAGACTCACGAAGAGAATTACACTACTCATGATTTGGAGTTGGGAACAATTGTTTTTGCTTTTAGGTTGTGGAGAAATTATTTGTATGGAACAAAGTGTGTGGTTTTTACTAATCACAAAAGTCTCTAGTACATTCTCAATCAGAAAGATCTCAACATGAGACAACGTTACTAGATTGAGTTGTTAAGTTATTATGATTGTGGGATTCGTTATCATCTTGGAAAAGCGAATGTTGTGGCTAACGCCTTAAGTCGGAAGGAAAGAATTAAGCCATTGCGTGTTCGAGCTTTGATGATGACGATTCACAACGATCTACCTAAGCAAATCCTTGAAGCTCAAAATGAAGCGATGAAGAAGAAGAATGTGAAGGCCAAAATTTTGGGGAGATTGATTAAGCAAAGATTTGAGTTTCGCCGTGATGGAACGCATTGTTTTGGAAATTATGTTTGGTTGCCGCGATTCGGTGGATTGAGGGATTTGATTATGCACGAGTCACATAAGTCCAAGTATTCTATCCATCCAGGATCGGACAAGATGTATCAAGATTTGAAGCTGTTGTATTGGTGGTCGAATATGAAAGCTGATATTGCCACGTATGTTAGAAAGTGTTTGACTTGTACGAAGGTTAAAGCTGAGCATCATAAATTGTCTGGTTGCTGTAACAACCTGAGATTCCTGTTTGAAAATGGGAAAGGATCACTATGGATTTTATTAGTGGACTGCCTAGAACGCCGAGTGGGTATGATACGATATGGGTCATTGTCGATCGATTGACCAAATCAGCTCATTTCCTACCAACGAAGAAGACGGATAGCATGGAGAAACTCACGCAACTTTATTTAAAGGAAATTGTGTGTAGGCATGGTGTTCCTGTTTCGATCATTTCGGATCAAGATAGCCATTTTACGTCTAGATTCTGGAGATCGCTCAATAAGGCGTTATGGATGAATTTGGATATGAGTACCGCTTACCACCCTCAAACGGATAGTCAAAGCAAGAGGACAATACAAAAGCTCAAAGACATGTTGCGTGCCTGTGTGATTGACTTTAGAAGTAGTTGGGATCGACATCTGCCGTTAGTTGAATTCTCATATAATAATAGTTACCACGCAAGTATCAAGGCTGCGCCATTTGAGGCTTTGTATAGACGGAAATGTAGATCGCATGTCTGCTGGAGTGAGGTTGGAGATAGCCAACTCACCGGTCCAAAATTGATTCGGGAAACGACAGAAAAGATTGTTCAAATTAAGAACCGCTTGTTGACCGCTCGTATCCGCCAGAAAAGCTATGCGGATAGAAGAGCCAAGCCATTGGAATTTAAAGTTGGTGATATGGTACTGCTCAAGGTATCGTCATGGAAGGGCGTTGTGCGTTTTGGAAAGCGCTGAAAGTTGAGTCCATGTTACATTGGGCCATTCAAGATCCTAGCTAGAGTTGGTCCTGTGGCTTATACGTTGGAACTACCAGAAGAGTTGAAAGGGATTCATAGTACTTTTCATGTTTCCAATCTCAAAAAGTGTCTAGCGGATGAAAATCTCATCATCCTACTTGACGAGATTCAACTTGATGATAAGCTACACTTTATTGAAGAGCCGGTGGAAATTGTAGACCGAGAGGTTAAACGACTTAAGCAAAGTCGGATACCTATCGTTAAAGTTCGTTGGAATTCGCAAAGAGGTCCAGAATTTACTTGGGAACGTGAGGATCAGATTAAGAATAAGTACCCTCATATCTTTACGAGTAATGATGAAGCGAGGAAGAGCGGATAAGTCAAGCTGAGCACCGGGACGGCGCTCCTTAAAGGAGGGGAGAATGTAACAACCTGAGTTTCAGGTCAACATTTATCCCGAGCTATGATAATTATTTTACTGCATAATTGATTTTAGTCGTTTATGCTATATAAGGTTTGGTGAAAATTTCCATTTATTGGGAAATTACAAGCCGTGATTGAGTTTCTATTTGTTTTTAGCGTCTGAGAAAGTTAAAAAAAATTATATTTTGCTCTGAGAGCGTGATTATTTTATATTTTGTATTAATATGGCCTTTCCCTGTGTTTTTGTAAAAAGTGTGTCAAGAATCGAGGTTTACGTGATTTAACATTTTATTAAATGTTTTAAAATAAATTTAGTGGGACGGAATAAAAATGTTTACGAATGTGGTGTGACCCGAGCTTTTTGACCGGCTATATAATGAAACAAACACCTCTTGTGTTATATTATAAACTTAGGAGGGACTAGAAATGACAATAGGCTAAAGTGATTTTTTATATAAACTAACACACACACTCTTATTTTTCTTTTACAAAAAAAATTGTTTCTTCCTCCCTCTTGCTCACCCACGACCGGTCACACACATAAACCACCCAAACACTTTGATTTTCCGACATGCAATACAATCCAAGTATATTTTCTTAATCCTTGTATCATTACCTACATATCCCACTAAGAAATTTACACATGCAATGGGTATTTTGTGAAATAGAAATTTGGTTGATTTCTTGAAGTTTTGATCTAAAAGGAAGGTTTATTGAGGTTAGATTAGTGTTATTTGCAAGAGGTTTAGTTGAAAAAGGTTTTGGTTTTGGTTGTTAGGTTGCGTCCGAAGTTCGAACCAAAAGGGGAAGCCAAAACAAAATTTTCTTATAGCTTTGTGAGTATTCTAGTTACATTATTGTGTGATTAATTTGATAATATTGTGTGTTATATATTATGTGTTATAGGATTCAAGTGCGGAATATTATTGAAAGTATAATCGATTATTGATTGAAGTTTGATGGTTTTAGTATATATAAGTATGCTAGTTAAACATGTTTTGATGGTTGTTTGAAGTCAAAAATGATGTTTTAAGGGGTTTTGTACTTGTCAAGTTTGACCAGAAAGTTTGACCGCCTCGTAGCGAGTCGAGAAATTTTTGAAAGTTATTTTTGATAATAAAAAGTGATAGAGTTCGCCTTTAGCTACGTTTCGCTAGGTGGCTCGTCGCGTAACTCTTAATAACGAACGTTTTACGACCAAATTAAGATTGGTAATTTTTGGTGTATAAGTCAACTACGAAGTTTGACTTTTGAAAGTCAAACTTGCGTATACTTTTAAATATGGTTTATAATGAGCAAAAGGTTCGTAATGTTAGTTAATTAGTGATGAAATATGAAGTTCGGATTATATTATCCTTACTTTCGACAACTTTCTAAAAATAAAAACTTTATGGTAAACGAAGCGTAACGCAATTGTAATTTGTATGTACATTATGGGTGCGTCGAAGTAAATGTTTTTGAGTGCACTGATGGATTGTAGCTATATAAAATATATGCAGTATGCATATATATTAAATTATTTTACTTTTAGTCCGTACATGATATATTGTGTTTTATATAGGTCGCGGTTTGTTGAGAGTGAAGTTATTTGCACTTGTTGATTTAATTGAATTAGATTCTTTTGCTTAAGGTGAGTTCATAGCCTCGCATTTTAAATCATTTGATTGTTTTATAATCCCACGAGGGGGATACATGTTTGTTTTATAAAATCAAACACATATGATTTTATGGTATGCTGGACCCAATTATGAGAATGTTTCCGCATAAGTCGCTATTGTCGAAGTCCCTTATTTCATGAACCGTTAATTACCTTGCGAGGTGAACGCTAATGTATTAAATAGATCTATTGGGTTTGACAACCCCGTTCGAGGTCTGAATCCTTATGAACACCCTGTCAAACGGATGTTTTGTATTAGTAGTAGTAGGTATATGACTATAATACCTTGTTCTGGGGCAAATTGACATATGAAAGGATATAAGTATTGTTAACGTTCGGTGTCACGAGCTTATTGCGTGAAAGAAAAGAGATGTTACACATTGTATTCGTTGCAATGTTTTCCCGAGAACTAATTATGTGTTCAAAGATTATTACTTATTGATTATTTTAAACTCTATGACATTTAACATCAACAATTGTTGTTGACGTTTTAAACATGTTTATCCCAGGTAACCAAGGATGAAAACAACGATGGCGTGGAGGTGTCGTGGTCGTGTGATTTGGTGTAAGACTTACCGTGTGTTCCTTTGTTTTCAAAAACAGTTCTTAATGTGTTTTAAAAGCCAGATGTCTTTAATTTGTAACAAATCGTCTTTCAAAATAGCTGTAATGTTGTGGTTACGCTTCCTAGTCGGGACCTAAACGCTTTTTTCTTGATTAAATAAAGCGAACAACTTGTTTGTTAAAACTCAATAGATCTATTTTTGCATTCGTTCACCTCGCAATAGGTAGCGGCTGCGTGAAATAATGAGACTTCGACATAGTTACTTATGCGGAACCTATTCTCAGTGATCGGGTCCAGCATCCCATTAAATCATTGTTGTAATGTATTTATAAAATAAACATGTATCCCCTCGGCGGGTTTACTAAAACAAAAGATTAAATTGTGAGGGGGAGTGGGGGGGGGGACCTATGAACTCACCGTAGACTAAAGAATCTAATTCAATCAAATAACAAGTGACAACTTACTTCACGTATCAATCGCGACTTTATATATAACTATATTGCGGTACGTGACTAAGTAAATTATTTTCATATAATGCATTACTTGCATAGATATTATATTATATTGATATTACGTATATACAACATATATTATAATCTCCAAGTGCGACCGCAAAAACATTTTACTTCGACGCACCCACAAATGTACAACAATTACATTTGCGTTACGCTTCGTTTACTATAAAGTTTCTATTTTTAGAAAGTTGTCGAAAAGTAAGGTTATATATCGAACTTCATATTTCAGTCACTAATTAAACTACATACGAACCCTTTGCTCTATATAAACAGATTCAAGAAGTTATACTCCTAGTTTTGACTTTCAAAAGATCCAAACTTTGTAGTCTGATCTTTTCACCCAAAAATTACCAATCTTAATTTAGCCGTAAAACATTCGTTATTAAGAGTTACGCGACGAGCCACCTAGCGAAAGGTAGCTAAAGGAGAACTCTATCACTTTTCATTATCAAAAATAACTTTCAAAATTTCTCGACTCGCTACGAGGCAGTCAAACTTTCTGGTCAAACTTGACAAGTACAAAACCCCTTAAAACATCATTTTGAAATTCATTACATCCATAAATTAATGTTTAACTAGCCTACTTTTATATACTAAAACATCAAACTTCAATTCAATAATCATTATACTTTCAATTAAATCTTTCCGCACTTGAATTCGATAGCACATTAATAAAAACACGCATTACTATCAAATTAATCACACAGAAATGTAAATCTAGGAATCACCTCACATAGCCCCTATAAGAAAAATTTTGTTTTGGCTTCCCCTTTTGGTTCGAACTTCGGACGCAACCCAACAACCAAAACCAAAACCTTTTTCAACTAAACCTCTTGCAAATAACACTAATCTAACCTCAATAAACCTTCCTTTTAGATCAAAACTTCAAGAAATCAACCAAATTTCTATTTCACAAAATACCCATTGCATGTGTAATATTTTTAGTGGGATATGTAGGTAATGATACAAGGATTAAGAAAATATACTTGGATTGTATTGCATGTCAGAAAATCAAAGTGTTTGGGTGGTTTATGTGTGTGACCGGTCGTGGGTGAGCAAGAGGGAGGAAGAAACAATTTTTTTGTAAAAGAAAAATAAGAGTGTGTGTGTGGCTTTATATAGAAAAGCACTTTGGCCTATTGTCATTTCTAGTCCCTCCTAAGTTTATAATATAACACAAGAGGTGTTTGTTTCATTATATAGCCGGTCAAAAAGCTCGGGTCACACCACATTCGTAAATATTTTTATTCCGTCCCACTAATTATAGTTTTTAAAACATTTTATAAAATGTTAAATCACGTAAACCTCGATTCTTGACACGCCTTTTTCAAAAACACGGGGAAAAGCCATAAAACACAAAAATAAAATAATTACGCTCTCGGAGCAAAATATAAAATTTTCAAATTTTCTCGGACGCTAAAAAAATAGAAACTCAATCACGGCTTGTAATTTCCCAATAAATGAAAATTTTCACCAAACCTTATATAGCATAAATGACTAAAATCAATTATGTAGTAAAATAATTATCATAGCTCCGGATAAACGTTGACCTAAAACTCAGGTTGTTGCATCATTAGACATCATTTAGATATAACTTGATCAACTATGTCTAATTCAGGGAGTATCATGCAACACTAGGTATAGTCATTATTTTAAACGAGTTTAAAAACCGACTTTCCACTTTAGTCACTGAAAAGCATACTAGGAATTATATGCACCGTGCAATGCATACTTTTAGATGTCCAATATTTGATTTTAGTACATCATGCTTATTTTGATTTATCCATTCGTGTTCTGAGTTTGCTTTCACATCGATTACTGTCATTATAGTGTCACACTGTCCCTAAGCACCTTGTATTAAGGACACCGTTATAGTCACGTCATATTTCATATATTGTTTTCGCACGCCAATGATTTCGCGAGCGGGTCGCGACGCACACTTAAATACTTTTCGTACCTTTACCCTGCATAAGACCTTGAGAAGGACTCGTTGTTAGATTCCGAGTAAGAACTCAAGGTGAGCAGCAGGTGGACTATATATGCATGACATGTAGAGACGTTCGTTCTTTCACTATTAGAAATTTCGTCGACCTATATTTTGATCACGCCTCCGTTTTATTTCGTCATGCTATTAAGCCAACCGTTTTGGCTTCTAATGTAAGCATTCTTTGCTTGTTCGCCAACACCCTATTCAGTAATTCAATATTTTGTTTCTGAGCGACCCCAAAATTGGGTCAATTTTTCAAAAACATTAGGCCTTTTACCAACTTCTACCTTGATTTCATGACAGTTCTTGTTAAGATGAGTTGTGAAATTAGGCTTCAAGTTGCTACATGACTTAAGACCTTTGAAGAATTCACTCGATGATGGGTGAGGCTTGGATGTGTGGATGTAGATACTCAAACAACGTGGATGAAACGCGACTATAGAGAGACTAGGGCTGAAAGCAGAAATGCGCGGTGTTTTGTCCTTACCCTACCAAACTCTTTTCCGGTTTAGTTATTGGTAGATACACCAATGAGGGTGTACTAGTGTAGCTTACCTGTATGGTTAATTTCATGCTCTTTTGAATTACTGGTTGTTTCTCTATTATGATATAATAAACTATTTGAATCGGTTGTGTAGATCAAGTGTCAAATTTTGAGTGATACTATTATCATTATCTTTTGAAAAGATTTTTGAAAAATGTTAGCTGATCATTTAAATTCTATTTATATAACGAACAAAACGGTAAACTTTTCAAATGATTAACTAAATAATTATCTATTGATCAATCTTCTTGGCAACCAATTTAATATATATTTTTAGAAAATTTGAAACCATATTTATTAAATATTATTAAATTATCAGATAAAATATGTATATTTCTTATATATAACTTGCTTGCCACCTCAATATGTATACCATAAATGTTGGCTAAATAATACCTAGTTGATTTAAATTTGTATAGTACGCCTGTCTTTGTTTGATTATTCATCTAACCACTTTGTTCAAAAGTGCAATATTCGACATTAATTGAGTTGAAATTTTTTAAAAACATGTTCATTCTTTAATTATATACATGTAATATATAAACTGTTTGAAGGATCGGTTCACCAAGTTTCTAATAACGTGAATTTTTGTGTTAAATTGTAGAATTATGGCGGGAAGAAGCACACGTAGCAACACTGCCAACAACACCAATCCTCCCAATGAAACAGCAGATGAAGTAACCCGACAACTTAACACCGCATTGCCGAATCTGCTAACCCAACTCGTTCAAGCCCTCGGAGGAAACCGAGCAAATCAAAGAGATGTCGCCCAAAGTTGCAGTATCAAGACATTCAGGGCTTCTGGTGCCAAGGAATTTTTCGGCACAGAAGGTGCAGTTGGTTTACTAACTTGGTTTGAAAGCATTGAGTCTGTGCTCCATATCACTAAGTGCCCCGCAGAGAGCCAAGTCGAATTCGCGTCTAGTATGCTGCAAGGCCGCGCCCTAACTTGGTGGAATACCCTTGTTCAAACCCGAGGACGGGCAGCTGCTATAGCCCAACCTTGGGATGATTTTAAAAAGTTGCTGATGGAAGAATATTGTCCTGATGATGAAGTTCAGAAGTTGGAATCAGAATTTTGGAACCACAAGATGGTTGGGTCAGATATTGATGGGTATACGGCTAGATTTCATGAGTTAGCAAGGTTGGTGCCACACATGGTTACCCCTGAGAGCCAACGTGTCAATCGCTACATTCGGGGTTTAGCTCCTGAGATCAAGGCACATGTCACTTCATCCAAACCTGCTACAATCCAGGGTGCTGTGAGTATGGCCAACCGTTTGACCACCGATGGTATCAAGGATGGAATTTTTAAGAAAAAGGAAAATGCTGGAAACAAGAAGAGGTCGAATGATCAGAACAGGAACCGAGGAAGGGATGATAGGAACAAGAGACAAAGAACTGGAAGGAACTTTGCTCTGACTGCTCCGGAGCAAGGACAAGGGCAACGTCAGTATGCTGGTCAACATCTGAAGTGTGCAAAATGCAACTTCCATCATTCTGGTAACTGCCCTGTGTGTGGTCGATGTAACCAAGTGGGTCACTTTACCCGATACTACACGAGCAGAGCTACTAACGAAAGACCAAGACCAACTTGCTTTGAGTGTAGAGATCCTAACCACTTTAGGAGGAATTGCCCAAGGATGAATCGAGCCACTACCTCAAGAGGAAATCGCCCAAACCCCATGCTAGAAATCGAAGGAAACCCCAACCAAGGGAACAATAGGAATCGAGCACAGGGTAGAGCTTTTGGCATAGGTGTTACTGAAGCCCTACAAGACCCGAACGTTGTGGCGGGTACATTTTCTCTAAACGATCATTTCACTACAGTTTTGTTTGATTCTGGTGCTGATTATAGCTTTATATCTACCAACTTCTTGCCATTGATTGACATGAAACCTAGTGTTATAAGCCCCGATTATGAGATTGAAATAGCTAGTGGCCTTAAAGTAGAAACCAATAAGATTGTTCGAGGTTGTAGACTTGAACTAGAAGGTCATACATTTATCATCGATTTGTTTCCTTTTGGACATGGCAGTTTCGACGTGATCATAGGAATGGATTGGTTGTCAAAGCTAAGAGCTAAGATAATTTGCTTTGAGAAAATTTAAATCTCGTTATCTAACGGGAGTATTTTGGAAGTTCATGGAGAATGTCACGAAGGAAACCTAAAACAGTTAAAGCCCATGAAGGTGAACGAGCCAAAACTTGAAGACATTCCTGTTGTACGCGACTTCCTTGGTGTGTTTCTAGAAGATCTATCAGGTTTACCCCCACCTCGCGAACTAGAGTTTCGCATAGATCTTATCCCTAGAGCTATGCCCGTTGCAAAATCACTTTATCATTTGGCACCCACGAAAATGCAAGAACTGTCCAACCAATTTAAAGAGCTCCAAGACAAAGGTTTGATACGACCTAGTTCTTCGCCATTAGGAGCTGCTGTGTTGTTTGTGAAAAAGAAGGATGGTTCATTTCGTATGTGCATAGACTATCGAGAGCTAAACAAGCTAACTATCAGGAACCATTACCCTCTTCCTAGGATTGATGACTTGTTCGATTAGCTACAAGTGTCGCGGTACTTCTCGAAAATAGACCTTTGATCAGGCTAATCATCATTTAGAGTACGCGAAGAAGACATTCCCAAAACTGCTTTCAGGACGAGGTACAGGCATTTTGAATTCACGGTCATGTCTTTCGGTCTGACTAACGCTCCTAGCGTATTTCATGACCCTTTATACCTGTATGTAAGCCGTATCTTGACAAGTTTGTCATTGTCTTTATTGATGACATCTTGATATTGGAGTTTCTTAAAAAGGATAAATTGTTTGGGAAATTCTTGAAATGTGAATTTTGGCTACAAGAGGTTCGTTTTCTCGGACATGTAGTGAACAGTAAAGGAATACATATGGATCCTAGCAAAATCGAAGCAGTAAAGAACTGGAAGCCCCCAAAGACTCCAACCGAGATCCGTTCATTCTTAGGATTGGCGGGATATTATAGGCTATTTATCGCAAACTTCTCAAGGATTGCAAAGCCCCTCACCCTATTGACTCAAAAGAACAAGAAATTTAAGTGGGGCAATGATCAGGAGAACGCCTTTCAAACACAAAAGGACATGTTGTGTGATGCTTCGATTCTGGCACTTCCTGAAGGCACAGATGATTTTGTAGTTTACTGTGACGCCATTAATCAAGGTTTTGGTTGCGTTTTGATGCAGAGAAACAAAGTAATAGCATATGCATCCAGACAACTTAAAATCCATGAGAAGAACTACACCACTCATGATTTGGAGTTAGGCGCAGTGGTATTTGCTTTCAAAATGTAGAGACACTACTTGTATGGAACAAAGAGTGTTATCTACACCGATCATAAAAGCCTTTAGCACATTTTCGATCAAAAGGAATTAAATATGTGTCAAAGACAATGGATAGAGCTTTTCAGCGATTATGACTGCGAGATTCGCTACCACCCAGGTAAAGCGAACGTAGTAGCTGATGCATTGAGTAGGAAGGAACGGATGAAACCAAGACGAGCTCGAGCAATGAGCATGACGATTCACTCTAGCCTTAAGGCTAGGATACTGGTAGCTCAGAGTGAAGCTTCCAAAGGTGTCAACACACCAGCAAAAATGTTAAAAGGATTGGACAAACAGTTTGAGAGAAAAGAAGATGGCGGATTATATCTTACTGAACGAATTTGGGTGCCAGTTTATGGCAATTTAAGAACTTTGATAATGAATGAAGCCCATGCTATAAGGTATTCTGTACATCCTGAAGCAGACAAGATGTACTATGATCTACGAGGCTTATATTAGGTGGCCAGAATGAAAAAAGATATTCCATGTATGATAGTAAGTGCTTGACATGTTCCTAAAAGTCAAGCAGACACCAGAAACCCTCGGATTACTTCAACAGCCAGGAGAATTCCCGAGTTGAAATGGGAAGAATATCACAGGACTATCAATAACCAAGTTACCAAGAACCAGTAGGCAGGCATGACTCGCTTTGGGTCCTTGTCGGATCGACTAAACTGACCGAAATCTGCACATTTCTTAGCTGTTCATTATGAAATGGAGATTCAAGACAAAACGTTAGGGGAAAAAACAAGAACTGTACATCAACGAGATCGTAGGCACGGACGGGTAATGCCTGTGTCAATCATATCTAATCGTGACAGTTATTTCACATCAAGATTTTGGCAATCACTACAGAAAGCATTAGGAACGCGACTGGATTTAAGTACAGCTTACCATCCCAAAACCGATGGCCAAAGTGAGTGTACCATTTAAACATTAGAAGATATGCTTAGAGCTTGTGCAATTGATTTTGGTGGAAACTGGGATACTCATCTACCGTTAGTAGAATTTTCATACAACAACAGCTACCGACTTCTCTACCGATCGTCATAAATCTATGGCTCCATATGAAGCATTGTATGAAAGGAAGTGTCAAACACCCATAGCTTGGGCAGAGGTAGGAGAAAGCAAGCTAATTGGACCAGAAATTATCCAGGAGACCACCGACAAGATTATTCAAATCAAGGAAAGACTGAAGACTGCACGAGATTGCTAATAAAGAAGAGCTGAATGCCAATAATCGATGAAAGCGTTTGAGTTCAAGTGGTAGTTGAGAAAGTTACTACTCAAATTGTCGGCCTTAGAAAGGACCTGGTACTTTGATAAGAAAAAGCAAATTTCACCGAGATAATACGGAGACCGTTTGAGAATTGTCGATCGAGTTGGTCCATAGCTTATCGGCTGCGCTTACAACAAAACTTGGTAGAAGTTCATGACAACGTTTTACATGTCACAATTGAAGAAAGTTCTGCCGACTTAAATTGCACGTACGCTAGAAAAATATAAAGATTGACAAACAAACAACATTGTGTTGAAGAACCAATGGAAATCAGGACTGTGAGGTTCAAGAACTCAAAAAAGAAGACGATTCCTATGTAAAAGTTCGTTGGTAACCTCCCGATGAGGACAAAAGATTACTTGGGAACGAGAAGACGAGATGAAGCGCAAGTATCCACAACTGTTCGCGAGCGCTACGGCTTAGGACGAGCAACTAAAATTTCGAGACGAAATTCCCTTTAACAGGGGAAAACTGTGACATCCCATCAATTTAGAGCCAATACCGAAAGAAAACATATGGATAATTTGACTCTCTAATTATTATTGGATGTCACTTTATGAGGTCACATCACACTTAGCATTTAACGCTTATTTTTGTGTCAACACGTGTTACAAATCTAATATTTTATTTCTAGCCATGATTCATCTATTTAATTAGAAATAATCTATATTCAGATTGAAGACACTATTTTATTACCAATTCCCGAGCTTTAATTCTATTTTCTAAATTTTATAGAATTTATTTTATTATTTTTAGCCGGTTTAGTAAAAATCGTCGTTTTAATTATTCGCGAGTCCAACGTTGAATATTTATCCGTCTTAGCGTGCGAGAAGTCGAAAATTTCATATTTTTAACTCCGGAAGCTTATTTATTTCTGTTTTTGTATTTTTTGACTTTTTTCGTGTTTTTGCCGAAAATCATGTTTTTACAATTATTAACAAGTTAACTAAACAATTAGGCCCAAGTTTTGTGTAATACAAATTTTAACAAAAAAAATACATACCAAGCCCATTCTTTTTCCTTGGCCGGTTATTCAACCCAAACAAATATCCCTTCCTTATTTTTTTATTGTCAATACAATCTAGGATTACTCTCCTATAAATAGATTTATTTTCTATTAAAAACTCATAACCCCACAACAGTAAGAAAAATAGACGCCTGCTCTCCTCTATCCTTTTCTTCTCTGTGTTCGCCGCAAACAAACCTACAAAAACCACCAAGAATCATCATCAAACTATCCCAAATTACCTCCATTCAATCCCAAATCATTCCTACATTAACCCTCATCACTCTACTTAATCTTTAAACCACCATGTATTAGTTTTCTCAAGGTTCTTGATTTTCTTGGTTTTTTTGATTTTAAAGAGTTTTGATCTAACTGAGTGTAATTGGTGTTACAAGGAGTTGATTTTAAGTGAGTATACAAGATTTGGTGTAGTAAAAACAAGTTATGGTTTTGTTTTAGGTTTTTTGGGTTTCGGCAAGAGATCAAAAACCCAGGAGGATTTGATTATTTTGATTTTTTTAATGCATTAAGTTGTCAAGTAACTTTTAATAAACCTTTTTACACTGATTTAATTATTGATGACTTCAAATAACGCTATTGTATAGCATCATTTTATCCAAGTTATTAACATATATGTATAGTTATTGCAAAGAATTATTACTTAATCGTTTATATTTGAGAATTGCAGTAGTTATGGAGTACTTGGTGAATATTAACAAAAGGCGCGCATTTTGGAGCTTAAATGAAGATATTTTGAAGATTACTATTCAAAAACCAATACGCCGTATCCATCAAGGAAGATACGGTGTAAATAGAATCCGCCTTACCGTGAAGTACCGTAGTATAAAAGGTTTTAAGAAAAGTTCGATCTAAGCTATGGAATGGCGTCGCCTGTACTTAAACAAAGACCACAAAGGAAACAAGCTCAATACACCGTATCCAGAGAAGCTCAATACGCCGTATTCAAGATATAGTATGTGAACATTCTGGAAGATATCAAACATGGTCCCTACTCCAAGAAACTCCAATACGCCGTATCCAACCCATTGGATACGCCGTATCGAACCGACTTCCAGACCTTATAAATACAAAACTCAAAAACGAGTTTTAAGTGTGCTAAATCATATTCTCGATACCTAAACCATAAAAGTCGATTTTCAGAGGAGAAAAAGAGCAGAAGAGGTCAAGCAACGCTATCCAATTTCCGTATGAGACAATGGTGTAATTCTATAATCCTTTAGTAACGTTCAGTTTTTTGTATCATTCGTTAACTCGGTTAGTTATTTACATTGGCTAAAAAATTGTTTTTGTATTCATTAGATGTTTGAAGGCTAATACCTTCGGTGCGATTATTATGATGAATCTGAAAAGTTTAGAGTTATTTGTTTCTCTTGATTTTCTTATTATCATTGGATGCTATTTATATGTATCAATTTATACTTGTTGTATCGCACTTTTTATGCGACCTATCATAACTGGATCTCAGTGATACGGAACCAAGTAAATCTAGAGTCTGGTAACTCTCCATAGAGTAATTTAGTACACTAGAATCTAGGATCACAAATAATGACCTTCTAAATCTGCGTCTAAGGATACGCTTCATTCAGGCTTAACTAGTAATTGGCATTTGCCAATGGTTTATTGATCGGTGTTGACCAGCAGTGAACCTAGTAATTCAACAATTAACGTTCTGATTAGCATTGATATTTGTACAAGTGGACTACAAGTGTATAAATCGACATTAATCGTAAGTGGGTAAAGTCTCTATGAGCTACGGTTTAACAAGATCACCATTGCTTTAATTATCCCTAAGAGAGGATTATAATCAAGCAAATAAGGATGCCGTTATGCGGATGCTTTAATTGTAACAGAGTGAATTGTGTCTAGTCTTAGATGATGTAACGCCTAGGTCTTAAGATGAATACCCGAAGTGGCCTCGAGAGAAGAAATCATTACCCTAAATAAACAAACCAACTTCTATTCAGATAATTAATGGTAAATCATTTTCTTATTATTTGGCTACGAACCAGACTCTTTTAATCTTTTGTTTGTTTGCTTGCGGGGGTTAAAATGCCAGAATTAGAAAAATGATTGTTGTCACCAACCCAATACCGAGCCAGGAAGTCTCTCAGGCTAAAAAAAAAAAAAAAAAAAAAGTAGTGGAAGGAAATGAAAAAATGAAGTCCCCCATTTTCCCGTTAGAATTAAGATTAGTACTGGATATATGATTTTAGAATAGATAGAATTAACATAGATTATATAACCAAGATATTAATTAAATTGATAGATTTAACATCGCTTCAAGTGTTTGACACCCTACTTACTATGAAACTACTATCGATCGGGTACACTGCCCGTTAAAGTGTTGTTTTTGGTTTAGTCGGCAAAATATAAATTTAAAACTTGAATCAATAAAATATACACCACACAACGACACTTTCAAGTTTTTGGCGTCGCTGCCAGGGAGTGAAAAATTTAGTCTTGATTTTTATTTGATATTTTGGTTTTAACATTAGATTAGATCTAACCCTTAAGGAGTAAGTTGTAATTTAGATGATGATATTCTTATATATTCTGTATATTCTTGTATATTTGTTAGTTTAGTTTGCTTTGTTTAATTTGTTGTTAATTGTTTTGCGCATTTAATTATTTTGCTAATACACTGTTCTGGTCATACTGAATACGGCGTATCCACTTCATAGATATGACTAGTCCTAACTTTTTTGCTCGTTTATTTGTTTTGTTTAAGTTGTTTGCGCTTTTAATTATTTGCTAATAACATGTCTGTCAATAGCTGAATATGGCGTATCCACTCCATCAGATATAAGTATCTACCTTTCTGTCTAATTAAGCTTATTCATTCCAACCCTGATTCATACGGCGTATCCACTTCGATTGGATATGGATTATCGATCATCTAGAACAGAGATCAAAATTCTAAGTTTTTTTATATTTGTTATCCGTGCTAAATAAATATTTTTGTCTCTGTTCTTTCTTACAGTAGCAAATCCTGCTGATATTTTTACCCTTGTTACAAGAAGAACTTATCATAGCTAGTTGATTGAAGAAGGAACGACAAGAAGTCATGGTTAAACCAATTCTATCTGATAACATGGAAAAAGCTCCAACTGAATCAAATCTTTCTATCACCAGTAACGACATAAACATTGAACTCAGCAAGGAATTTTTGGTGGAATTAAGAAAGAACATATATCACGGAACGTACAATGAAGACGTGGTGGATCACATTGCTAAGGTACTTAAAATGGTTGATTTGATCTATGCGTTCCTAGCGTGGATTCCCATCAACTTACGCAATGAAAGTCTTTATTTCCCTCTCTATTCGCATGTCCGATGATGCTAAAAATGGTGGATAGTAGAAGGGAGATGAAAAAATCACCACTTGGGAGGAACTTGTTGAGAAATTCTTCTGTAGATTCTATCCCGAATCATACGATGGAGAAGATGAAATGTTGGACGAAGGAGAAAACTGGGGGATTGATCCACTTGAATTCTTATCAAACGTAAACACGTCATTCAAAAACCATATAGAACAGTGGACAGAAAGGACTCAAAAAGGTTATTTATATTTCACTCATGGATAAATGGAAAAGTGAAATAAAGATATGTGGAATAACAGTATTTTGAGCAATAATGAAAGGAAGAATCTAAATATAAAACCCCACTGTCTAACACTAGAAAACAAATTAAAAAACACTGCTACTGATTCGTTCTTCAAAGCCTATGACGTACGCGATATTGAAAAAGAGAATGGACATGGGCAAATAAAGCGTAAAGACAACGATAAAGATGATAAGCGACCTCACAAAAAGATTTGCAAAACCGAGAAGTTTGAAGCTATAAAGTATTCACTAGGACCTAATGAAGAATACTTAGCTATAAGAAGATGTGAATATGATATTTGGGAAAGAAACGAAGGATTGTGGTGTTCTAGATCTACCTATAAATCTTTCAGAAAAAGGACTATGGATGAAAATTACACGCATGAATAGTGAAGAAGTAAGCTGATAGACAGTCTAACTTAAAGACTTTGCTGTAAACAAAAGTGCTTCCGGGAGACAACCTGGCTATTTTTAATTTTATCGAGTTTGTCTTCCCAGACATCAATACGACGTATCCTCCTCCATACTACGACGTATTGATTGTCTGGACGTTATCAGTCTTTATTTTTTTATTGAACTTTAAAAACATTATTGTCAGTTCTGGAATACGGCGTATTCACTAACCTGATACGCCGTATCCACCAAAACTGACCCGTATTTAGTTTAGTTTAATTTAAATTAATCGTAGGTACCAAGATAGGAATGCACATGTTCTTCCTATATTTTATACAGGACCTCATGAAAAAAATATCGACGAAGTTGGTGGAATGCATATTTTCTGGAATTCTTTGTGTGTGTTGTTCGTGCTAGGATTCAAACGCTTTTCCAGCACACAATCTTGCTCATAAACGCAACTTGTTGAATCTACCGAGCAAATATCAGGGGAGTTTCTCATTCTAATTCTTTTTAAATTCCCGTATTTAATGTTTTATCTATACAACGAGGACGTTGTATAATTCAAGTGGGGGGATGAAATTAAAATGTTTACTTGTCCTAATTTTCACATTAAAATGCTTAAATTATGCTCAAATTTAAAAAAATTCAAGCATACTTTGTGAATAACATGTTACAATAACCCTCACACAATAATTTAGCCTAACCGTTTCCAAATGTTTACCCAAATTCCACAAAATATGAGTGTGCTGGTGATGTTGTAGACTTTATAACTTGGCTTGGTATATCACTTGAGACCACAATAATAAGTATTATGGATTTAATTGGAGTAACTTGTTTAAATTGGTAAATTTTAGGATTACGCCCAAATCGCCTTTACATGTTATTTATTAACTAACAACACCGGTTAGTTAACCTCCAGTTTAAACCCTTTCAACTCTCATCTTTAGAATGAAGATCCATTAGAAAAACCCGTAGAGCCAATCCTTTATAAATCACACCAACTATTTGTTTCGTTACACCCTTACACCTTAACCTACCCTGTTAGATTAAGTTTAATTTACAGTTGCTAGTTGCTTAAAGTGTAAAGTTTATATTTCCCGAGTCTTGTGTTATTTTCTATCTTTGGTGCGGTTGGAAATTTCCACATTGCAAATGGGAATGTATATTATAGTCAAAACTCATGAGATCTTACTACCATCATAATTAACGGTGAATCCGAAGAACAAAGAACTAACAAAGGAATTATCCGGAATTGTTATGATCGTGAAGATGGTGAAACTACATCGAGATTTGAAGTATAGTTAGCAAAAAAATAAAAAAAAATAAAAAAAATTAAAAAAAGAAGAAAAAAAGAGAGAAAGAAAGAGAAGGAAAGATTTGAAGATAATCGTTTCGCAAAGAGCATTACCGAAGGAATTACACGAAGGATCGATTATTCGTTGATACGTCTAAAAAATCAATGATGTAGAGTATTGTATAAAGTGGAAGATATCACCACTTGCCTTGTAGAGTATGTAAAGTTTTGGGATGATTGGGAAGTTGACCGTTACGGGAACGCCAACTTAGGTTGTTGTTTTTGATCGATGATCAAGATGTTGTAAATAGTTGTGTCTTTATCATGGTAACGGTCAGGAAAAAGTGTCTAGCAACTTGTACTTTAGGCTTAATCTATTTGTTTCTTGATTTTTATTTAACAACAATTTACTTCCCTCTCACCTAATGATTAGCCGCTGGTTTTACGCGAATGAGGATGTGATCGAGTGTGGAGATCGTTTAAGCCCATCTAGGATCGTTTTACAGATAATATAAATATGCAGCGGAATATAAAGAACAGTATATTATCAAA
>BQNB010026031.1:0-17713 GCA_026074375.1 Tanacetum coccineum
GTTTATCTATTTCATTTAGTTATCTCTATTGTTGACACCATTGTGTTGTGATGATATCCATGATGTTACGCCTCATGTTTTCGCCTAGGCGGGGTTTGACATTGACGACTTCAATGATGAAGCACTTTACAACATTCAACAGACCTTCATTAGATTTCATCAAGGACCTAGGGTAGATGATTTGGCAAGAACCTTCATCTCTCTTTTGCTCGCTGAAGTTGACAAGCGCAATAAAAATCCACTCAAGCAAATGAGGGTTGTCGAAAAACTTTTTCATATGATGTTTTGTACTTGTAATATGTTTAAATAAAGAAAAATATGAGCTTTTGTCTATCCCTTAATGTCTTTATTTATTTTATCAGTTCGTGAGAAGAAGTTGCTAGCTCACTTACATCTTATTTAACTTAGGCTATTTGTATATACAAATAGGGGGAGATTGTTGGATCATTTTAGTGACCTTCAGTCTCTCAATAGATTTAAAGATAAAATAAACTAAGTTCGTTAGTCTTGCTGAAGATAGTTCAACGTTTAACTCCTTCAGAGCTCTTTAAAGACTAAAGAAGTCTTCCCTTCAGCAGTTGTAGCGGTTCAAAGACTGAAGTACAAGATCCAAAAGAAAGAGTTTTAGTTCAGCGAGGATGGCAATTCCTCGTTGAACGATGTCGATCTCCTCCTTAGAAGCTGGACAAAAGTTCTTGCTTCTAGATTTTTACAAAGCGGGAAAACTTTGCATTAAGTCAAAAGGAATAAAGCAAATATCCTTGTGAATGACTTTTTCCAAAGTTGGTAAAGAAGTACAAACAGTGTACTCAACTATTCTCTGAAATGAGACTTTTCCCTTACCTAGTATGACACCATTAAATGGTATCTCAACCACCCATTTGATGTTTGACACGTGTAAAAGGAAACCCTAACTCTGCCTATAAAAGATAATATTGTAAAGGAGTAAATGTCATCGCTTGCAATTAATGTGAAACACATTCAAGAGCATTTACTCTTCAAATAAAACTTACGCCGCTGAACGTTCAACTTCAACATAGGGTAAAGTTTGTACTTAAACAAAACTTTGGTTCATGTTTGAGTTAGAGAGGAGATCACCCAAAATTGCCATTCAACTATTTACTATTCCGCAAGTAAATCATGTCATAGATTCTTTTGATTCATTCTAATAAGAATTTATATGTTGAAAAATAAATTGATCTTTATTTATATCGTTATATTAATAGATAAAACTAGACACTTTGTTGCCATAAAATGGGATTTAACTAAACCTAATAAGTTAGCATTACATTATAGGGACCAACACATTCATATTTAAGATTCACTCTCGTCTTGGATTCATACTATTGTATTTGAAATATTATCACAAAAAAGGATAAACAAATAGTTAGTCATTGAAAATACAATGGCCTAATGCATTATAAGTCATAGTTGTATAGTAACAACAATAAAATCACGTGAATATAATCTACCTATTGGTAGTTAAAAGAATACCCTTAGTGTTTAACTACGCATAAAACATATGTTTTCTATACAAAATATTAAACACAATAAATGTCATTACCAACTCGTATGTCATATGAGTTGATGTGTTAGAGTAACAATTTGGGCAAGAAACTTATGTTCTTTAGGCAACTCGATGATATTTTTGACTTTCATGTTTCTTGTTTCTTACGCCCTTTACGTTTCATCAACCAAATTATGTGCATCATTCAACATGCCACAAAACAACTTAATTTAGCAACATCTACCTCAAATATATATGAAAATATTGGTCAGATCACACATGCAACCCGTGTTTCACATTATGAAAAATTTGACTTATGAAGCAAATAAAAATGAAAATCATTCAAAAGTATAATAAAAATTGAAACTAAAATTTAGCACTTATAGGGGAATTGAAAAACAACAACTATGAGTATGAAATTTGTTAATACAGATATGTGAAAAGATTTAACCATATGCTTTGTATGCAATTCAGTTACATAAAGTTATTAATTTTTTTCTCATGTGATGGATCTTGTTTAGGAATGTTTTAGGTTTGTGTTACTTGTTAATGGATTTTTCAAGTTAGGGTTTGAGTTAGCAGTGAGTGAAACGGGGTTGGTGAAACGGAGTTTGTTTTCCAATGAACAATAGCTAATCTCTAATGAACAATAATCTATGCCTCATGATTTTTTGTCCTGAATCTTATATAGTATAATGTTATTTAGACTTAGATTAATTATTGTTTTTTTGGATGTTAGAATGGATTAAAATTAGTGTTTTAGGTGTTTAGCTTGAGTTTTTCAAATGAAAAGAGGTTAGGTGGTCGTTTTTTAGGATCTTATGGAACAAAAGTTGTATATTAAAATTCTCTCTTTTCAAATATTCAGGGTTTTTGGTTCTGGAACCAGAATTGGTGGACTCAAATCAAAGAACCCGAGATTCAAAATTTTATCAAAATGTAAAGCTGGAACCATTGGGTCTGGTCATGTTTAGTTCTTTTTGGTTCTAGGTTTCGGTTCAGCCCTTTGGTTCTTTTAATCATCCCTAATAAGAAATACTATTAATTGTTCAAAAAAGAAATAAAATAAGAAATACTATTAAGCGAATTATGTTTCATTTAGGGCAGGGATGAGGAAGTTTTTTTACTTAGATTTATGCGGCTCAACTGTGATATCTCGTGACTGCTACCGAACTCTTGAACTCTTTCCCTACCACCTCCAAGATGTTTACATAGTAAGTATTGATTTCAGACTTAGTATGAATATAAGTGTGTTTGGCCATTAGTTTCGAACCTCAAATACTATTATGATCCCGTAATGGTAGCAACATTGAATCGTGAAGGGGAAAAAAGACGCATGATGTTGCTATAGTATTTGAAGATAGCCAAAAATCATGTACTTTAGTCAGTAACTCGACCGAACTAAGTTTCATAATTTGTATGTATATTGTAAGGTATATTTCGCGTTAGCACACACCACTCCACCAAACCTACTCTACTTATATAAGCTAAAAACAATATAATATTGACCCAATTAAGGTTAATGCAATGATACACAACCGTAGCACATGACCTACACATCCCACATCGTAATTAAATCAAAATCCAAGACCCAAAACTTATATAGTCCAATTTATTTATTCAAATCACATCACATCATCACAACAATAATCCCAACCCAATACCATTTTCTTTCTTTTATAAAAATAAAAAAGACTATATATATATATATAAACCAAAAACACATCATCCCATCCATCATCATCGTTTAGCAATTTGTGGCTCTCTCTAAAATCCCCAAATCTTTACTTCTCTCTCATCGTCGATCCAATTAACCGTACTGTAAGTCAATCAACCTAATTAGATCTTCAATTGATTTCATAATTCTTCGATTCGATTGATTTCATCCAAGATCCCTAATTTTATTTTGAAATTGATCGTGGTAGATGATTAATTGACTGATTTGATTGGATTATTAGGGTTTTCTGGATTTGATTTTGGGGAAATCGTGATTTTTTTTAATTAAAGTTAGGTGTGAACGTGAATGGTGTAAAAAGTAGGTAGTTGAATAGATTAAAATAGTGATGAACCTTTATTGACTCAGTAAATGTATATTTGGGGTTAGGTGAGCGTGTTGATGATTAAAAATATAAGCTTTTTATTTTCAAATAAATAACTTCTTGTTGGAGTTGGATAAGTGTTGATTGCAGTTTCATTTACGCCTGTTTGCGATTTTTGTATATAGACTGAGGTGTTGTTTGTTTTGTTGGTGAAGGCAATCATGAGTGATGAAGGAGAAAAGACTTGTCCACTTTGTGCCGAAGAGATGGATTTGACGGATCAGCAGCTCAAGCCTTGCAGATGTGGATATGATGTATGGTTTAATTTTTTTTTAAAAGCGTTTTGGTTATTAAAATTGTTTTGACGAAAATGATGGCGCATGTCAGTGACATTTCTAGTTTTTTTTAGCTAAATTGAATCTATAATGTTTTTTTGGTAAAAACGGATGGATCAATAAGAAAGTCTTTATTTGTTTTATCTAGCTTCACATTTGACTGTCATAAGTAATAAGTTGTTATCATACTGATTCACATAATCCATGTATCACGACTAGCTCTTGTAATTGGGATTTGATCTAAACAAAAAAAAAACTGATTTTTAATAGAGATTGTGAGAAACGGAAATAACTTATTTTCAAGCAAGCCCTATTTTTTTCAAGCTTAAGAACTAGTTTTTTGCTAGTACTTAATGCGTAATACTTTTTAATAAATTGTTTAGTTCTGCCAATTCTTTTTGCTGCAACTGGTGCTTGGTTTATGTAAAACTTGATATTAACATTTGATAAACATTGTTTTGTAGATTTGTGTTTGGTGCTGGCACCACATAATGGATATGGCTGAGAAGGATGCCACAGAAGGGAGGTGCCCAGCCTGTCGAACTCCTTATAACAAGGAAAAGATAGTGGGGACTGCTTCAAAGTGTGAAAGGTTTGGTTCTGGACATTTGCTGCATAAAATTATGCTGACTTTTATATATTCTAGTGGTTAACTTTCACTTTTCTGCCGGGCTATCAGATTGGTGGCTGAAATGAGTGTGGAGAAGAAACAAAAGTCGCAAAAGGGTAAAACCAAGACTTCTGAAGGTAGAAAACAGCTTAGCAGTGTGAGGGTTATACAACGGAATCTTGTCTACATTGTGGGCCTACCTCTTAATCTAGCTGATGAAGATGTACTCTTTGTTCTCTATCACTCTTTTAAACTTTTCTATTGTGTATTCACATTTGTCTGTTGCTCTGGAATTCTAATGAAGTTCATGTTGTGCGAGCCAGCTTCTGCAGCGGAAAGAGTATTTTGGCCGATATGGGAAGGTGCTGAAGGTTTCTATCTCTCGAACAGCAGCTGGTGCCATCCAACAGTTTGCAAACAATACTTGTAGTGTGTAAGTTGAGTTCTTCACTCAGATTCTTGGATGGTAGTACTTTATTTAACTTCTGTAATTGGTACACATATACTTTGCAGATATATTACTTATTCAAATGAGGATGAAGCAGTTCGTAGTATACAGTCAGTACATGGGTTCGTTTTGGAGGGCAGACCTTTAAGGTAAGGACTCGAGAAAAACGACAAATCCCAACTACATAGCTTGAGATTTTTAATTTCTTTTATTATTTTGGCTGACAAATTGTGTTTTTTGACGCAGAGCCTGTTTTGGGACTACAAAGTATTGTCATGCATGGCTGAGAAGCATGGTATGAATTTATTTTGCCAGTTACTGTTTCTTATACCTTCACTAATTTACATATTAATCTGAATAGTCTGCTAATTTCGGATTCTTAATTTAATTTTGTTGATCCAGCCTTGCACCAATCCTGATTGCTTATATCTGCACGAGTTCGGATCACAAGAGGATAGCTTCACTAAAGATGAAATAATATCAGAGTATACAAGGTAGATTTCTATTGTTACATCATGATGGTAGGAGCAATTTGCAGATCTTTGGGATGGTTACTTTTGTAAAACTAGTTTCTTTTCAAAGACATCTGTCGTTTTTTTTACTAAACAGGTAAGCTTTGTCCTTTTAGATTTAGATATAGGAGAGTTTAAGTAAGAAGGGGCAACCCACTTGATTGGCTTATGCCATATTGAGATGAGCACGCTGATGCAGCCTTTCTCTCAAGTTGAAGAAAATCTTACCAATATAGTTGAAACTAAAGGCTAGTTTGATTCATTATCTCTTCTTTCAGCATTCCTATTACTTATCTTCAAAACAATGATGATTTTTCCCTCTATATCACATTCTTCTGATCCGTTCCATTCCACAACCATGACTAGTTCTCTAAATTTGCAATAGTATTTTTTTTCCTTCCACACATCAAATCGAATTGAGGATCTTCCTTGCTTGGTGGAGATTCTACCACTTACCCACTAGCCTTAAGTTAGCTTTCTGATTCAAAATGTTGTAATCACCATTGTGTCAAACAGTTGATACGGAGTAATGTCTAAAGATGGATATTGCTCGAGTAAGTGATGTCTTTTTCTAAGCCATCCAGAGGTATGAAAAGGGCTGGCATGGCAGATCTTTGCTTTAGTTGACTTAACTTGCTAAACAGGGGAAACTTCCCTCCATAAGGTGGCATTTACATGAGTAAAGTTTTGAAAGAAAAGGAAGAAAGTGAAAACCCACCTAGGTTAAAAAGAACCATGTTTTCGTGGCTCCCTCGCAAGAAACATGTTTTCGTGGCTCCCTCGCAAGAAACATGATGTATCAGTTCCAGTTTCATTCTTTTATTCTTAAACCCACAAATTTAACGGGGATCCCAAATTTGCTAAGAAGAAGATGCTGATATTAATCACAGCTTTATTCTGGACCGGCTTGAATTTTGTACCTGATCATCGGTTTACTTCAGTGTGTTCGTTAAGTGAATGATTTCTTAAACATGGGAGGCTGTCCTTTTTAATTTTGAAAACCACACTATAATCTCAGGCATTGATATACACAAACGAATGGGTGTTGTTAGGGGTACCCCCCTATTGGTTAGTGGCACCCCCCTCACTCACATTTATTCATACTGTTGACTAGAAAAGACAGTTTTTTTTTATCAAACTGTCTTTTAATACTTTTGACTTATCAAACTTAATATTTTCTGTTCCGTACTTTCAGTCTGTAGTTTTATAACAAAAACAAAATTATATTTTCTCTCACTCTTACACATAGGTGTGAGCAAAACGGACCGCGGACCGGACCGAGAAACCGGACTGAACCTATTTCGGTCCGGTCCTCGGTCCATTCTTTTTCTTATTTTCGGTCCCCGGTCCGGTTTGGTCTTACCAAAAAACCGGCAATTATGCCTTGTTGGACCGGACCGGACCGGACCATTTCGGTCCGGTGTTTTGGCCAAAGTCGGTTTCGGTCGGTCCGGTCCTGTTTTCGGACCGTGAGCACCCTTACTTACACATACACTTGCCGGAGGTCTCTCCGTACTTTCGGGTTTATCCTGGGGTAGGGGCAGGATTTGTCTACATTCTACCTCCCTCATACCCCGCCCCGGCGGGATTGGGTATGTTGTTGAAAATTATAAAACTAACAAAATTTTAAAAAATAGGAAGGAGGGGCGGCAATATCTTTTTTTTTTTTTTTTGGGGGGGGGGGTGTATGGATAACTAACCCCCAAACGAATTTGTGCAATGAATTCATATACTTTGTTACTTCTAGTACAATCACAATTATCTTTTGATATTTACATTATTTAGCACAAGGTTAAAGTAGCATCTTTCTCTATGATATCCAGTTATTTACATCACATGAATTAGAAGTTTTGTACACTGAGCAGTTGCCTTCTATTACTGCCCTGGTCTTTGATGCCTAATCTATATTGAACTTCATTTCTATTGGTTTAAATTTTTCCCGAAGTGAAAGGGAAGTTGTAAAACACAATTATAAGAAATCAGTTGGAATTGCTGAATGAATATTCCTAATAATTATTAAGGAGTTATCACTATGTAGCCTTAAACATAGGGTTATAAAGAGTTGGTAGATACTTTTTGGCTTCTTATGGTAGTTGGAGTCATCTGATGATTTATTACCCCTAATTAACTTACCTAGTGGTTTTAAAGGGGTAGAGTTCAGCAAGTTACTGGTGCTACATATGATATGCAACGACGTTCAGGGAATACGTTGCCACCTGCAGCAGATGACTACTCTAATAACAGCACTTCTGCGTGGGGAAAGCCCATTATTAAAAGTACTACAAATGTAAGATATTCCATGTTGACCTATCATGCTATTTGTTTGTTTTCACAAAGGAATTCTGTTAAGCATGTCATTCAAAATTAGTCAGATGGTTTTTAAGTGAACAATTTTTAAGCTCAAGTTATTATCAATATGAGACTGAAAAGAAAATATGAATTATATATATTCTAAAAGAATTTCTTAATTAATTGAACAAGTGAAATGGTTCTGTCTGCATTTGGCCCACAAACTGTATAACAAAACACTTTGTTTCTCAACTCGGACAAATTAAATAAACAATTAAGAGACAAGTGAACGCTAAATAGAATAATGAAGCACACGATGAAATTAATTATAATGGTGATCGATGGGGTAGTTGTAAGTTGTTTTATGTTAACAAACATGTTGGCGGGAAAAATGAACTGAAGCTATGAATTTGATGACACTTTTGATCACATCTCACTAACAGGATCTGGCAAATAGTATGAAAGTCTCCCCACCAAATAGTAGTTCGGGGAGATCACCACCAAATAGTAGTTCGGGAAGATCCCCACCAAATAGTAGTTCTGGGAGATCACCGCCAAATAGCAGTTCTGGGAGATCCGTAGCTCTTCCTGCAGCAGCCTCATGGTATGTTATTTCCAGTACGCACATATTTGGGATAGAGTTGGAATTTTGACCCATTTATATATATGGGCTCTTTTGGAGTCTAACCAAAAGGGAACTGGTTGAATGCCAAGTCTTCCAAAGTATTCTTACTGCATATCACCTCTCCAACTGCTTCACCAATGAGTTAAATTAAGTTCATATTTTGTAATTCTAAGGTTTTTAGTTGTATATAATGCATTAAAGGTTTGGTTGTGGGTCAATCTTACCCTGCCCCAATCTGTTTTGACATGCAATTTATCTGCTTTAGTTCTTTAGCCTTCATGTCAGCATGCCACCTCTAACTTTGGACATCTGATGAGTGATGTGCTTTATACAGGGGAACACGTGCTTTAAATAGTCAGCCTATTTCTGCAAGTGTAGCGACCTCCAATGGACCTTCCAAGCCAAAGCTGGACACCTCTACTACTCCATCATTTTCATCAGCTGTCGTGAGCCCATCATCACACGATAATGAGATAGTGAAGAAAGAAAGCCCGACTGCTGAAAAAGGTAAATTTGAAGATTCAGACTCCCCAAAACTAGCTATGGGCACAGACAACAGTAAAAAGGTGCCTGGGCTACCTGTTACTCCAGGACTTCTTTCCACCTCATCAATTGATAAAATAGAATCGGCTGTTGTGGTACCTCACTTCTCAAGATCATCAGAGAGTTACATGCAATCGTCTGATCCTGCTTCAGATAAAGGCCTGGATGTTTCTGATAAAGGAAAAATCCACAACTTATCTTCTGACATGTCATTACTTGAAATTAGTGGGAATTGTGAATTACAGTCTTGTGATGGTGAGATACTTGTAGAACCTTTGGCCACAAGTAAAGCAAATGCCAGTCTCACTCCAAGTCCCCATCTCATGATAGATAATAATGCTTTAAGAGAACAACAAGTTGCAATTAGTGAAGTGGAGGCGGATTTATTATCTTTTAATGATCAGAGGCTCAGGGACCCTGAAGTTGTTACGACACATACAAGCTATGTACATAACATGCCCCAATCTCATATGAGCAATTCTATGGGTTATTCTCATTCTCATTCTCCTCGTCAGCATTATACCTCGGTTAATGGTAGTTTAGATCCTCCATTTTCAAATACTTCAAATATGCCATTAGTCAATGGACACACTCCAAATTTAGATTGTGATTCCCATTTTGAAGGCTCTAACGGGCATTCTTACTTTTCTGCTACCGAAGGGAGTAGGAAGCAAATGGGAATATTTGATAATACAGTGACAGCTGCATCAAATAAGGGGGGTCGTAATGCTGCCTTAGATTTAGGAGAAAACAGTATAATATCTAATATTTTGTCAATGGATTTTGACCCCTGGGACGAGTCATTAACCTCACCTCAGAACTTAGCCAAGTTATTAGGTGATGGTGATAAACAGCAGGGTTCTCAGAGAGCTGCAGTCTCAAGGAAAACACATAACAGCAGTCAGTCAAGGTTCTCATTTGCAAGAGAGGATGATGGGTACATGGATCGAGGATCAAATTTCACATCGAGTTTGAGTGATTTTGCGCCTGTTTTAAATCACCAAAACTTCAACCATGATTCGCTTAGTAACACAGATGTTTATCCGGGCCAGCTAAGCAATGGCAATGGTTTCTCTTCTTTTAACTTTGAGGAATCTAATCGTACCGCTAGCAACAACTCGTCTATGTTTTCCAATAAGATTTCAGGTAATATTTGTTAAATGGTTTCTACTGTTAATCTGTTATTATAATTTTTATATGAGTTCTATGATTGTATCATCTTTCAGGTATTATTGTGTGTATAGTATCTAGTATCTACGCTGATGGCTTCTTGGCATACGATGACATACTCTTTTAAGCTTCTTGGCTTATGATGACAGCCTTGAATGTGTTCTAGGATCATCTTTGCACTAAAACATATAACTGTTTCACTTATCAACTTTAATATAAATTGTACCATGTTGAAGTGTCTTTCGTAATCTGTCAACATGATTGCTGACATTCCCCTCTAAGCTGATCTACTTTTTGTCCAATATGGCAGTTTCAAGGTCCCAAGTTTCTGCCCCTCCTGGATTTTTGGGGCCAAGCAGAGCACCACCTCCGGGCTTCTCATCAAATGAGAGGATGGAACAGAGTTATGATAGCCTATCTGGTTTGTACCATGTTCTTATATTCTTATGTCTAATCTATATGTAACTTTTTTTTTTGTTAATTAATCAGTCTCTTTCATGGACTTATTCTGCAGGGAATCAAATGTTTGACACTTCCTCTTTACTAAGAAAAATGAATCAAGCACCACCTCCTGTATATAATGGTAGCGTTAGTGACCTTGAATTCATGGATCCTGCAATTTTGGCAGTTGGTGGTAGAGTTCCTAATGGACTCGGTAGTCCAGGGATAGACATGAGATCAAACTTCCCTTCACAACATACTTCTTTTGAAAATGATAACAGGCTTCGACTCTTGATGCAAAGATCTTTCACACAGCAAAACCAGAGATATACCGACCTAGGAGATCATTTAGCCTTTCCCCAAAGAACAGATTCTTATGGACTTCCTTCTAGAATTGTAGAACAAACTCTGCCCAACAATCGATCTCCTTACCAGCAGATGGGTAATTTCCAACAGCCACGGATGTCTAGTAACCATTGGGATGGTTGGAACGAAGTTCATAATGGAAATGATATTGCAATGGCAGAGCTGCTAAGAAACGAGAGACTGGGGTTTAATAAATATTATTCAGGTTACGAAGATACAAAGTACCGAATGCCAAGTTCAGGTGATTTGTATAATCGATCATTCGGAATTTGAACTTAATAGGATCTGACTTGCTAGCCTGGTTGGTAATTCTGAGAATGATTGTGTCATTGTGTAATGTGGGACTTTGCACCCTGAAAGAAATGGTATGCGTGACTCTTGATTCATCTTCACTCGAAGATGACAGATTGGTGAACTACTTGAACCTTCTGAAACAAGGGCTTCCAGAAACCAGCAGGTGACCGTTAAGCTCTCTTTTTTATTTCTTATTAGGGTAAATTGCAAATTTTGTGCCTGTGGTTTTTAATTTTTGTACTCCATGCCACTCCCAAGAATTAATTACAAATTTTGCCATTGCTGTTCAAAATTTGTAACACCCCACTAAGGCTGAGCAAAATCAACCGAAAACCGAACCAAACCGAACTGATAAACCGAGCTGAACCGAACCGACCTTATTCGGTTCGGTTTCCGGTTTTATATAATTATGGTTTTCGGTTTTGCTCGGCTCGGAAACCAAAAAAATACACAAACTATCTAAACCGGTTTCGCTAGGTTAACTTCGGTTCGGTTTTGGTTTCGCTGGGTTAACCTCGGTTCGGTTCTTGGTTCATGTTTTCCTCAAAGTCGGTTTTTGGTTCGGGTCGGTTTTGGTCGGTTTGGTTCGGGTTTGACCCGATGCTCGTCCCTACACTTCACGTCCTTTTTGCGTTGATTATTGGTCAAAGGTCTCTGACAAACATACCCTTGTCTACTCCCCCATTTTAATTTCCATTTGAATCTACACTTATTTTTATCCCAAAATCAAGAACACCAAGAACATTCAAATTCTCTCTCATGATTGAATGTCAGTAGTGACCCTATGTTGGTTGGTCCTGTTTGCTTTTGCATTTTTAAATCTTGCAGCCTAACCCAAGTTTGCAATGCAGGCAAAGCAAGTTATGAGAATGAGGACCTTGTTCCAGAAGGAGTGGAGGATATGCTGTACACAAGCATCAATTAGGCGCGGCAATTCTTCAGAAACGTTATCTTCCGGTTCTTACTAATTTTTTATGAGTGAAGATATAACCAAGTAAATCTACATTAAATGGTCGTAAAGTGTTTTTCTTGTTTACTTGTTCCAAAATAACATTCTTTATCGTGTGATTAAACTAACTATACTACATATACAATGATTGGCTGTATTTTTATACATACATGAATTCTGAGGTTTTTAAAAGTGAATACATAAACTTCTCAAACCTTGAATTAACTATACAACCTTACAATCCTTACCATCTTTGATATTCTGATGAACTTTTGTTGGCTAGAAAAGATGAGTCAACATCTATTGATTTTTGTATTTTGCAATAGTTTGGTGAAAAACATGTCAAAAATACAAATTTTTTTCTTCAAATTTCATCACCATCATGTATTTAGTTTTCATTAATATCAAAGTTTTAATAATTTATATGAAATGTGTACATCAGCAACATGTTTTTATCAGAAAATAACAATAGTTTTTTGAAAAATAAACATCATTGCTTATACGAATGATAGTATCAGAAGTAGAAACGTGAAAACATTTTTAAGATGTTTCATCGACAATGTATTATATCCATTAGAAATTGATACAACCTTACAATTCATGTTTGATGTTAGCTTAGTCGTGTGTGGAAATTGTGCTTTATGCACTCAATCCTCTGTGGAATAATTGTACTCGAGGGAAATTTATCCATAATCAGAAGTCACAACCATAATACAATACAAGAAAACCAGAAATTCATCAACGAGAATTACGAGTGTAAAGATTAGTTAAATGAAAGCATAAAGTAGATATCACCGATTCAAGAATCATGGTCGAGGCACGTGTTTGACACGCTTCGTTTAAAACAGGTTCGACGGCAATTCGTCGTCTATTTCCCAGAGTACAACGATCAGGAACTGGGAACTGTATGTTGTCCTGCCGGATATGACTTGCATGCCTGGAATATTTACTTACATTTGTGTGTGTTATGTTGGAATAGGGAATTGAACTATTGGAGTCTATACTTTTTTTTGTTGTCTTGAACAATATAGAAGGCTACAATTTATATTGTGTATTGCGGCCGATGCAATGACCACCATTAAACTTGTTAATTTTCATTAATATACTAATTAAAAGGCTATTACAACTAAATATGTAACGTCAGTCTTTTTTTTTATCTTGGTTCAAGCCATTTCTCTTTCTAACATGTTTCATTATAGTATTTGTATTTCAGAGTCTTGATATCTTATTCAAACAAAAATTAAACAATCCTCACATGAATAGAGATCGACTCGAAAACACACAAATTTCCAATAAATTATCAACAGTTGAATCTTGCATTTTGAACCTTCCCTTATGAAATATATTTATATAGTTAGCCTACTAGCTGCCAGTAGAACGCTATGTCTTTGAACTATATGTAACATCAGTCTCTTTTTATCTTGGTTCAAGCCATTTCTCTTTCTAACATGTTTCTGGTCCCTATATTACGAGTCTCGATATCTTATTCAAGAAAATTTCAACAATCCCCCACATGAATAGAAATCGACTCGAAAACACACAAATTTTCAATAAAAATCCCAACAGTTGAATCCTGCATTTTGAACATTCCCTTATGAAATATACTTAGCCTACTAGCTGCCAGTAGAACGCTATGTATTTGAACTGATATGCTGTTTATATAGACGACAGTAATAAGTTCACACATGAGTCACTGTGACATAGTCAAATCCTCATAGTCGTGTTCGTTATGGTCATGAACATTAGCCTGGTTCTGCAAAAGCTTTTAGGAATTGTGCCCCCTCACATTTCAATTCGAAGCGACCCCACTTCTCTCTTATATAGGTGATTCCTATCAAACCATTAAAATCAAAAAGCTTAATCTCATATTGTCACTGTCATAAGAACGGACTAGGAAGTTTACTATCTCCCTTAGATGGATAAAGAATTAATTACTCCCCCACATTGACCTCCCTTGGTTTATACAAATAGTTTGTTCTATTGAGTCCAGATCTTGTGATCTCCAGTCAGCTGGGTTAGGTTTTCCTTCATATAAACTTTTCTGGGCTTTAGTCCTATTCCTCTACACGACTTACTAACTTACTCTCTTCTTAATCCTTTTGTAAGCGGATCCGCAATAATATCATTTGACTTCACATTGTCAATATTGATAACTTATGTTGAGAATAGTTGTCGTATCGATATGATATGTCTTGATGCACCATTACAGATTATGAGTTCTGCCAATTCTTTAATGGCTATCACAATGTATAAACTGCCATTATAGGCCACATTGGTGTGTCAATATATGTATAGAGATAAATATGATTACATTCCAAACCACGCTATACTGTATGTATATAAGATATAACCGAAATATCGTGGTAGTTTGTAGAGTGTATACACATCCACTCATTGGGTTGGAATCAAACAGTCAATACAACGTTAAATACCTATAAAAAATTATTACGTTTGCTTTTAACAAAATTGTAACATTTGTACTTCTAGTAATTCTCGAGTATTCCAAATGGGCAGCACCTGCAACTCTAGTTTGTATAGATGTTGGTCGGTGTCTTTTGAACTCTAGCTTGGCCGGAATCCCCCAAATTGAACCTGTAGAAAGTTTATTTTTTTCAACATTTCAATCTCGTTTAAGAGATATTACCTTTGGACTTATGACACGAAGACCCTTAGTAATCTGTCACAACACAAGTTTCAAATTTGTGTATATACACTCTTTGAACGTTTGACGTTAACTATTTTTCATATCATAATTAACAAATGCCATGTTTAGTATGCTATAGACTAAGGAATCAAGCATATGAATCGAAGATGCATCATTCTTGTTAATACAAATAATGTCTAAAAATGTTATTTATATTTTTTGACCACTCAATGTTTTTGATATGTGAGAAATCACATATCCTTTCTATACCAAAAATGGCCTATAAATGAACAAATTGTACAAATTATGCTTGTATATTGCTTGTTTTGTCATTTGTGATGTGTAGGTACGGATAATGCAAAAATCACAAGAAAACGGTCAAAACCGGACAAACACGGACACGGGAACGGATAGAGTGCACAAGAGCCGGAAGTTTCTAGCAAAAGGTCATCAAAAGTCAACCCTTGGTCAACCATTGGTCAACTCACAAAATGCCAAAACCCTCAAAATCCCAAATGAGCCCTTATTGTTAAAACAATTTCATCAAAAGTCCCTAAACCCTAACACCGTTATCTCCTTTTTATTAAAGAGATAACGGTCGTTATCTCTTATATAAACCTAAAACCAATTATAACCGGCCCATTCCTTTTTAATAAAACCATGGCCCAATCCTTTTTACCCGGGCCCAAATCAAACCCACTCAGTCAAACAAAGTTATAAAAAGAAAAGAAAAGGGCGCGGGAATCTGTTTTACTATTCATCGTCGTTCTCCTCCATTTACCCTGTCAAAAACAAAGGGTAAAATGCAATTGACGTGGCCAAAAGAAGATTCCAAGTACTAAGTCACAACTTAGCAAAGCAAAACGTCACATCTCAGCTATGATTGGTCAAGAAGGATAAAGGAATGACACGTGGGCTCCTAACAAACACACAAGAAGTGGAAAATTACACTAAATCCAGTGTAATAAAAGCACAAAGCCTCTGACACAAGGAATGTCACGCTGGCAATCCGTGTGCTCACACTTTGATCCAACGGATAAGAAAGAGTTTCAAATGATTGCAAGAATTGAAGGGCCAAGATTTAGATATCAAGGAGGAGCGTACAAGGGCTTGGAAACCTCCTCTCTTACCTATAAAAGGAGCTCAGTCCTCACTCACATGAATAGTTTTTTTAGTTTTGAAAATAGCTTATTTTTATGTAATTTTTAGCTTATTGTCTTTTCATTTAAATGTAATTTTCTTCTTGTATTCAGTCTTAATATCAATAAAAGTTCAGTTTTCATATTGTTCATTTGTTAATTCCTGTTTTTACTTAAATGCATAATGGTTTAAAAAGCTCTTTTATACTCTGACAAAGCTCAATAAGCTCTCAAATTCATTCATAAACTTGCTATACTCTCAGTTAAGTTCTCAAAGCTTAACTGAGCTTTATTCAAACAAACTCACCCCCTAAATTTACCTAAGCTTTGGATAAGGATGATAAGCCAATTCGGGAAGGGCTTATTGGACCCCACCAGCTTGTTCTAAACAAGCTGGAGCTTGTTGATTTAAGCTCATAAGAGCAGACACCTCTGTTTAGCTGAGGTGTGAGGTACATTTCTCTCTAAATTTTCATTTCTACCTTATTTTGCATATCTTAGCTTATTCCTTCATATTAGCTTAAAAGTTGCTTATTATTTGCTTAATTCTGTTTAAACCTGCTTATTAATGTTTTTTATAGTTGTTAGATGCTTATTGTGCTTAATGTTATAGTTTAAATCTTAGTTTGCATAATTTTGCTATAAAACAGTTAAAAAAACCAAAAATAGTAGCATAGTTAAGTAGCTTATTAATCTGGCTTATTTGATTGCTTATATTGGTTCATTAAGTTTGTTATAAGTTGTTTAATATCTGGTATTTGATTTGTGATCATTAAATCGCATTTTGATAAGCTGAATTTGGATTTAATGATTATAAAGGGGTGTTTGGGACAGTAGGTATAATGGGTGAAAATGGGTCAAAACTTGCTTTGTGCTTTTGAGTCAGTTTAGATTAGTTAAAAGTAGTCATAAAAGTCATTTTGTTTAAGTTTTTAAGTGAAAAATATCAAAATCATTGGTTATACAAAGAGTTGTTTGAATCTGAGAACATATAGCTTATTATATAAGCTTATTTGATTAGACTTGTGATTTTTGTGAGATTTTGATGTTTATGTGTTTGTTTGAGTGCTAAAACAAAGTCCATAAGACCTGCATTTGTTGACTTGTGTTTTGCCATTCCTGTCAAAAATTTTGCAAAGTGTGAAAAATAGAAGAAACAGCTTTTTGATTTGCTTATTTTGGCTTATCCTGTAATTCAAACTGCTTTTTGATTGTTGTTATGTGTTCTTTGATGTTTAAACTTGATCTGTTTGTTGGTCTCATTGCCATAAGGTTCTGACTGTGTGCTTATTTTTAAGCTCAAAATTGGTAGTTTGCAAAGATTGAAAATTTTGCTAAGTGTTGTATCTGTGTGAAATAGCTTTTTCATCAAGCTTTTTCTTGGCTTATAAGTTTTTCAAACTGTTTTCTGATTGAGGATTTAAGTAGCTTTTTGGATAAGCTGTAAGGGCTTATAAGTTGTTTAGCCATAAGGATCCATCTTTAAGCTTATTTTTAAGCTCAAAATTGCCTTTTGTGCTGTTTGGTATGCCTGTTTTTAGCTATTTTGCTCTTTTGCTTATTTTTGCTTATTTGCTTATTGTTTCTGCTTAAGTTAGGCTTAGAATTGCTTATTAAGTTAGTTTAAGTTCATGTTAGCTTATTTCTTTTAAGGTAGAACTTATTTGAGCTTATTTGCATCTTAGTTTAAAAATCTTAAGTATTTAAGCCTTTTAGCAATCTGTCTTTCTAGCTTAATATAGTTGCTTATTTTTGATCATTTATGCTTATTAGGGGTAGTTAGGTATCTGTTATAGCTTATT
>BQNB010026031.1:18160-59014 GCA_026074375.1 Tanacetum coccineum
CATAACCTTATTGGGCTTGAAAAAGCCCAATAACCCCACCTAAACCTTATTGGGCCCAAACCCAAACTCAATTGGGCCCAATACAAGCCCAAGCCCAACAAAAGCCCACAATCCTTTTTATAAAACATAAGGACCAAAAATGTAAATTTTAAAACTTTGTTTTATAATTAAAAATGAAAAAAATAAAGAAAAGGGGCCAAAAATGCCAAGTTTTAAAAGTTGTTTTATAAGGAAAATAGAAAAATACAAACACAAGGGCTGAAATTGCAATTTTCCAAAAATACTTTTTACCCTTTTTAGTTATAAAACGCAGGGACCAGTTTTGCAATTCCCCTAAACCTTCTTTGTTTTCTTTTGTTATAAAACCAGAGGGGCCATTTGTGCCACTTTCTAAACTATGTTATAACTAAAAAAAGGGCTGAAAAAGAAATGAAAAGAGAGAAAGAGTTGGGGGGGCATTCTTGCCTCTTCCCCAATCTTCTCTTTTAAACCCTGCAAACAACCCCCCGTACCCGCCAAAAAACCATACAGCCTTTCCCCACGTTTTCTTGCAATACCACTCTCCCAAGTACCTTTCCAGCTCACCCCTCACCCATTTCCACCTTACCCTGCCCCTATAACCCTCTCCCTGGCACAAACACTCAACCCCGTACCCCCCATCAATGGCTAAGATCAAAAGAAGCCAAAGAGAAGGCTAGGATTGCTTGGGATTGCTTCCTACTCTCACAAGAAACACAGCCCAAGACAAAGAAGAGCCAAGAGACTGCTATATAAGGGAAAAGACCAAGCCAAAGTCGAAGACACCTTTTTTTTATGTTTTAGCTTAATTTTCAATTCCAAGTCTTTTCTTTTAATCTTTTAAGTGTATTCAGTTTATTTAAAGCCTATGTTGTAATAACTTTCAGTTTTAAATAAAAGTTAAGAGTTTTTGAGAAAATTGCCATTGTCAAAATTTGAAATATCATTTAAGCTTTTTAATTCTGTTTAAAATTGTGTAAGAATGTGTTAAATTGTTTAAACCTTACTTATAATCACTTTTCTTAGCCATTCCTTCATTAAAAAAGGTAAAAACCCGAATTTTATACATTTAAGGGGGTGTTTGGTTTAGACCTAAAATGGGTCATTTTGGGTTTGTTGTGGGTCAAGCTCACTCAGCCAACTTTGGCTGAGTGTGTAGGGTTTATTAGGCCATTTAAATTACCACCTTTAGTTTTAAAATAAGTTTTTAAGTCCTTTGTGGTTTCTGTCAAAATTTGAATAAGTAAAAATGAGCTTAAAGTGCTCAAGCTGCTTAAGCAGCTTAAGCACCTATTTGTGTGCTTGTTGTGGTTGTTTCTAGCCAGTTTACTCAACACCATTGTTCTGTCCCTTTGGCTTGACCAAGTATAAGTCAAAGTTGGCTTTGCAATCTTTTTAAGAACCCTCAAGTTTAAGCCCATTTATCAGCAGCTTTTTCTTAACCTTAGAAACCCAAGTTTTGAAAATAAGCTCATTTGCCTCCCCTCTTTATCTGTTTGTGCTTTGTTGTGGCTAAAAAGTTCATTTGTGCTTATTTGCATAAGCCCAAAAAGCTCCCTTGTTCACTGTGCATCTCCCCTGGTGCTGAGCACCATTTTAAGCCCCATTTTTCTAGCTTATTTTAAACATAACCATAGGATCTTATTGTTTCTTATTATAGCTTATAGGTATCACTTCTAGGTTTAGCAGCTTATTTGCCTTAGTTAGTTCATTTAGATAGCTTATTTAGTGCTTAAAGTCCCTCTTTTTCTGTCTTTTATATAAAACTGTTTAGTATAGCTTATATCTTTTTCAGCTTAACTTAGGGCTTATTAGAGACCATAGCTTATCCATAGGGCACCCTAAGCTTAAGTAACTGTTTCCCTAGCTTTGTAGCTTATTTTGCAGCTTAAATCCCTAAAAAGAAAAGAAAAATAAGCCTTAAGCTATTAAGCCACTGTCAGTCCAAAAAGCTACATTTCTGGCTTATTAAGCTCACTTGAGCTTATGCACCTTTTATGAAAAATACTCCCTTTGAGCCCCTTTACAAGTTTTCTTTTATAGCTTTTTGATAATAAGCTAGTTGGACCCACCTTGTAATCGGGGTCCACTTCAGGGACCATTTGTGTAATTTTGTCTTTTCTAGTTAACATTGTTAGTCCCTGTGGTTAGTTAGCCTGTTACCCCGTTTGTCCTTGTGTCCTTTTCACTGTTAGTCCCCAAAGTTAACCACAGTTAGTTTATTTAATTTAAATAATTAAATTAGGTTAAAATTTAATTAGTTTAATTACTTTTTATTTAAACAGTAAAATTTGGGCATTTTTATATTTTTAGAATTGTTAACTTTTTCTTTATTTAATTTTATTTTTTCAGAATTTTTATAGTTATATTTTCTGACTTTTTATATTTAATTAGTTTTAATTAGTTTTTAATCTTAGAAAATTCATAAAAAAATCCAAAAATTAATAAAAAATATTTTTCTTTTTTATAAAATTTTCTTTTGTCATTTAGTGTCTAGGAAAAATATAAAATTTAGTGTAAGCTTAATTTTTCTTAAATTTCAGTTTTAGACCCGTTTTTACCGGGTGCGTTTTACCGTTTCTTTTCGTTTAGCATTCAAACGACCTCCGTTTTAGTTCTAGTTTTCTTTATTTTTCAAGTTAAGTTAATTAGAATTTAATTTGATTTTAATGTAATTTAGCATTTTTTTTCTAATTTTTTAATATTTATGGGTTTCCCGATACCTTATTCGGTTCCCCTATTTAATTAGAATTTAAGTTTAGGATTCCTTAAAACTAACTTTGTTCCAGTAGTTTTTAAGATCTCCAATCCTATATTTGTTTCCCGTAGATTAAATTAGATTTTATTTAATTAATTTTAGTTGTAATTATATCAGTGTTCATATCATATATTCTCCATCAGTCAATTTCTCATCAAACCAGGATAATTTTCAATTGCAGCCTCGTTGGGACATACGACCCGGGAATATCTCTTCCGGAATCTTTTTATCATTGATTCTCATGTATACTATTTGACGAACCACATACCTTCTCATTGGTAAAACCGTTCAGGAATGCACTTTTTTACATCCATTTGGAATAGTTTAAAATCTAAGGCACAAGCATAGGCTAATAATATTCTAAATGTGACTCATCCTAGCATCCGGGTCATAAGTTTTCATCATAATCGATGCCCCTCTTATTGTGTTGGTAGCCGTGAGAAACTAACCTATGGCCTTATTTCCGAGAAACATACCATTCACGTCTAACTTATTTCTAAATACCCACTTAGTTCCTATGATTGTCCTATTCCTAGGTTGAGGAACCAACTCCCAAAATTTAATTTTAGGATTTCCCTATAACTAATTTTGTTTCCCGTAGTTTTTAAGATCCCCATTTCCTATACTTGTTTCCTGTAGATTAAATTAGGTTTTATTTAATTAATTTTAGTTATATCAGTGCTTCCATTATATATTCTCCATCATTCAATTTCTCATCAAACCAGGATTATTTTCAATTGCAGCCTCGTTGGGACATACGACCCGGGAATATCTCTTCCGGAATCTTTTTATAATTGATTTTTTTTTCTTGTGTATTTTATCCTTTTGTGGAATTTGACCTTTTGCCTTGGTCAAGGGCATTCGGTCAGGATCTGCATTAGGGTTGCTATATAAGAGTGTACTATACAACGAGTCCTTGACATAGAGTCCAATATGCAAGATATGAAAGTCTCCTTGGCGGTACGATTCTTCAAAATCACAATATGTACCGGGGAAAATGAAACATTAATGAGTCACGCTTCTAAAACGGGGAGGTTTTTATGAAAAAGAATGCTAAAAATTTATACGTGTAAAATCGTATTCCAATCAACTGTCACGTTCTAGATGATTAGTTATAAGATGACTATGGTGTTTCTGGGGTATAAACGAATGTTACAATTCGAAGTCGGAAGTAGAATGGCCAATGAAATAAACAAATTAGAACAATGTTCAAATGTCGTGTAAAATGGTGACATAAAAGGGTCAACGAAAAGATTGTGAAAATCCACAATATAATTTGATATGATTTCAAAATTTCATCCAAGATGTGCGACTTACATGATGGCCACTAGTCTTTTTCGAGGACACATTGAGTTACACAAAGGTCATTAGACTATTTCCCAAGACTTTTCTCGTGAATAAGCACAAATGGTGGAAAAGCAAATTGGATATCTATATGGATTGCTTAAAGGAGCTAAACAATGAAAGTAACACACATGGGTAGCAAAACGATACTCAGAAAATTCTTATCGATTAAAACATTTACAAAATCCCAAATAGTGGTACCGCGAAAGTTCGCACAACCGATATAAGTAATTCGGGTAAAAATAGTCGGTTCGAATCGAACGAGTATATGTAATCGGTCATTACATATCTATATTAGATAAAAATAACGCTTAGAAGATTGAGCAGGAGAAGTCGGGCAACGTACGTGCACGGACACGGTGTAAAAATAAGTGTATAAGGTCAGTACATATTTAAAATTTATGCAACATACGAATGAAGGCAATGCATCAAAATGATATATGATAATTTTTAATAATGATTTATTTAAACATGTAAATAAATGCAAAAGAAAACCTTAATATAAGGTTTACCAATCGATGTATATTTCGATATGAATCATAGTATTTATTCAATAAATACTTAGCAATAATGCACCCGCAGAGTATAAGTACTAAGAATAGTAATCACAAGAACGACTTGAGCAGGAACCATGAGGAGTCTTTGCGCGCGAAAATAAGAAAAGACAGTTATAGTTTAGGTTTTTGAAAATAACCTAGTTCTCTTGATACCAATCTATAACACCCCCAAATTTGATCGTAGCGGAACCAACTATTTGGGTGTTAAAAAAAGTACAATAGTCACAAGATGTAAAGAACAACTCAAAGAGACGTTTTAAAAACAAGCAAACATTTTCATTCCTTGGTTTCAGAGTTCAAAAGCGTAGTCCCAAAGCATCGTTACCATAATGTTATACAAGTTTGACATAAACAAACTAAAACAAGTTTTCATTTAAGGAATGGATCTTAAAATGATGAACAAAAGTTTAGCGCAAATCCTTCTCTTGAGCCAAGGTTGTCAAAATCGTGATCCTGATCGTAGGATCGTACGATCCTACGATCCTACACACAAAAAACGATCAGGATCGTAACAAGATCACAATTCAAGTAGGATCGTATCAGAATCATAGATATGATCGTAGGATCGGATCGGATCGGGTAGGATCGTAGAATGGCCTTATTTCGGACTTTTGGTAATTTAGGCTAAGGTTTATAAATTTTCATCAAGACGGTTTCATATTTTTTTCTATCCATAATCGTTTAACGATTGAAACATGAATGAACTTTGTGCAAGTATGTATTACAATATATCTAATGTTCTATTACCATGGTACTTAAACATATAACTTTTTTTATCATCCATTTAGATTCGTTTATCATATAAATGGGAATTTCATATATACCCAATAAAATTTAAAAAATTAAATATTTCTCTAAAATACAAGTTATCAATGCATGATGTAAAATTCTATTAAAGAATGTTTGGATAAAAAATATAAATATTGAAGTGTTTTAGGGATATATGTAAATGCTCATCATATAAAATATTATATAAAAACATATAGAAATATAAAAAAATAACCTTATAAAAATATATATATGTTTTCATAGGATCTTACGATCCCGATCCGATCCTACGATTACGATCTTGCAAAACCGAAAACGATCCTAAATAAGATCCCGATCCTGACAACCTTGTCTTGAGCCTCCAAGCCTTTAGCCTTGATTACCTGAGATAAAACATGCTAAAAAGTCAACAAAACGTTAAGTGAATTCATAGGTTTTATAAGTGATAAAGAGTTGAACACAAGCATTATAATATTCATAAGCATCATATAGACTTGTGGGCCAAAGCCCAAAAACTGAATCGGGCTGCTTAACCCATAGCGCTATTTATTGTACAAGCGGCTACCCATCATAGGTAGTTAACGGCTCACGATTGGGGTCTTTTGACGTAAAGCTACTCAAGCAACATACCACATACAATCGGGTCCAAGCATACAAGAAAACTACTTGTGTTCATTTTAGAAAACTAGCATGTATCTCCCTCGCGGGGTTTAAGAAAAATATTTGAAAAGCGAGGCTATGAACTCACCTTGATCGAAGCCGATGATCAAATAATCGAAACAATCCACTGAAAATCAACGAACACGATCACGACCTATAAATTACGTCGCTTGATTACTATGCCGAAAAGTATAATTAACGATGCGTTCATCATGTCGGTAAAATATATATCTTATATATATAAACATACATGTGATGAGAAATCCACTTGCGCGATCTAAATCCTATAACCCCACTTTATTAAGTTATAATTATTCGTCACGTTTTATCTTACGTGACCTTAATTGAAAACTTTATATTTTTGATAACTTTCTATTTTTAAAAAGTTACTATTTTCGGAAAGTTACCATCTTTGGCGACATTTTAAGAAACGTCAAAGTATATTTTTTAATAGTTATCATTTATTATATGTCATGTACTATAGTTAAAAATTATATAAGGTCTATAGACAGCCGTTGACTTTTTAAAGTCAACATTTGACTTCATTTGACTTTTATACTTATATTTATTTTTATCCAAATCTGACCCGCGCCAATCGACCCTCTAAATCACATTTTCACGACTCGGAGTAAAAAGAGAATTTATGCGAAACGATATTCCAGACAACTTTTTAGTTTTAGACGAGACCCGAAACTCGACAGGAAATGACCAAAATGCCCTTTTTCAATTCTGCTGTAACTTGTATTTTCAATAAAAACGCAGCAGTTTGACCATCGGTTTTGACCCGCTATATCACGTTTTCGTGGCTTTGACCAAAAAGATATTTTATGTAAAACGTTATTCCGGACAACTTTCGTGTTTCGCCGGAAGGCTGAAACGGGCTCGAAAGTGCTCAAAACGCTCGTTGAAAATCTGGACACAATGTATATTTCCCAAAATAGCTGTTGGGGATTATTAAGTTTTTCAAAACTTGTTTTCGCCGTAACTTCTTCGTTATTTGGAGTTACGGGACGTTCAAATTACCGAAACCTTCGTAAAAATAAGCTCTTTCATATTCTTAAATCAAAAATCATTTTTCATAAATTTTCGGACCTCGTTTTCCGTGTCAAAGTTTCTGCTCGTTTTTATACTTTTCAAAACACATCAAAACCTCATTTTTAAGCTTATATTCCAACTATAATATGTATAATATAACATATAACAATACATGATCAAATCAATCGACCCATAATACGATCTAACCTATTCACGCAAGATTTCCCCAAATTCATCTCATGCATAAATGAAACAATCGAATCAAGAAAATAAAAAAATGAACATAAAAGAATGCTTACAAAGCTCACAAGAGCTAGATCGGACTCGACTTGTTCCTCCCTTGTCCTAGCCGAACCCGAACCATATCCCAAAACCAAAAACAAACCCACGAACATTTTTTCAAATTGAACCGAGCTTAACATTTTAATTATCCACCCAAGAACAACCCCACTACCAAACGAAAATAACACCGAAACTAACTCGAACCTAACTAAAAAATTACCCATTGCATGACGTTATATTTTTTTAGTGGAAAATATAAAAATAACCCGAGGGGATTCGAAAAATTAAAGTTGTTCGGCGTTGCATGTAATTTTTTCGGCGCCCACGGGCGATTTCCGGCGGCCGAGCGGCGCGTGGCGGGGTTTTGGAGTTTATTTTGTGGGTTTATTGCTTCCTGGTGACCGGAAAAATTTTCCGTGGTGGTGGTTGAGCTAGAGAGAAAGTGTGATGTTTTGAATAAAGGTAGTGAAATAACTAGTATATATAGTTCTTTTGCACTAAGTTTAGGCTAGTGCAAAAAACAAGTCCTCCGACCCTCTTTTTTAAATAGTTTTTGACAAAAACACCATACTGTTTACTTATGTTTATAAAGACGACAACCGTCGAGGGGGGATGGGGTGAGAGAGTTAATGGTGTCTCGGGATTTGCACTACCGAGACTATTTTTATTTTCGACACATTTTTATTAAAAACATTTAATTAAATGCGTACACTTTAAAATGCGAGTCCGGCTCAAGACATGGAACAAAATGACGACATTCATAAAATAAGATAAATTTACAGATCCTTAAGAAATAATAACGAGTCGCGTCGTACATTTTTACGATGCTCTAAACGATTCACGAACGCACGGTCAAACGTCGACTCGCGAAACGTCAAAAATAAAAATTATCAAAATTTCTCAAAATTATTCGAAATAAAATACGAAAATATTTATTCTCGACAATTAAAAATATTAAATATTGACGTTCGTTGATTTCTCGATCGATAACGGATAAATTTAAAATGTACGATTCACGATTACTTAAAATGGACAATTTTATTGAAAACCGACTAAAGTATAAAAGTAAAGTCTCAAAATTAATAAAAATAAATATGAGATTAGAATTAGTAGTGACCTTAAATACGGGGAATTTTTAAAGATAAAAAATAAAGACGGTTACACTTAAACGGATAAACTGCCTAAAACACAAAAGTTCACTTTACTGTTAGAAATTGGTATACTAGAATCGTGTTGAGTTCACTTTCCGTATAAATTATTTCGACCCTATAGATGCTTGGGTTGCACGAAATCCTTATCGGGATAATTCTAGAAGAGAACACTTTGTATTCTAGGCACCAGATTACAAAGCAAGAACAATAAAGGAATTGTATGTGTTTTCCGTATCTGTAAATAAGGCTAATGAATCTGTTTATAAAACAGATTTATGTTCAGAATAGGGTTTTAGTGACCAAGTCTCACAATAAGACACCTTATGAACTATTACTTGGTAGACCACCTAGTATAAGCTTTATGAGACCTTTTGGGTGTCTTGTGACTATTCTTAATACCTTAGATCCCCTAGGCAAATTTGATGAGAAGGCTAATGAGGGGTTCTTGGTTGGATACTTTATAAATAGAAAGGCTTTTAGGGTATTTAACACTAGAACTAGAAAGGTAGAGGAGAACCTGTACATACACTTTCTTGAAAACAAATCAAATGTTGCAAGGAGTGGTCCAGAATGGCTCTTTGATATTGATTCACTAATAAAATCTATGAATTATGATCCAGTTACTGCAGGAAATCAAACTAATGGTGATGCAGATATAAAGACAAATGTTAATGCAGGGCAAGCTGGACAGGAGAAAGCATCTGATCATGAATACATATTGCTACCACTCATGTTTTCTAATTCTCCACTCTCTCAAGACATCAAAGCACAGATGATAATGAAATGCCTGATGAGTACCAGACCAAAGGAATGATGATGTACTCCAAATAAAATGGTCAAGAAAATGAAGGAGGAGCTTCAAATAAAGAAGATGACAAGCATGTGCAAGATTTCAGAGCTGAATTGGATAGTTTGCTTGTTCAATAGAAAGAAGGTTATGCTAACAACACTAACAGAGATAGTATTGCTAGTCCATCTGTTAGTACTGCTGGGCCAAATATTAATACTGCCAATGAAAATCTTAATACTGGTAGTCTAAATATTAATACTGTTAGTTCTATTCCTAATGATTCAAGTATGCAATCTTTGGAAAACACTGACATATTTGATGATGCCTATGATGATAGAGAAGTGGGTGCAGAGGCTGACCTTAACAACTTGGAAACCACCATGAATGTCAGTCCTATTCCCACAACCAGGAATTTCACAGATCAAGCCTAAATACCAATCATTGGAGACATAAAATCAGCTAGTCAAATAAGGAGGATGACCAAGATTTCTAAATAATATGCAATGGTCAGTTACATCAAAAATTAGAGGAGAACAAATCACAAAGATTATCAAAACTGCCTATTTACATGTTTTCTCTCACAAATAGAACCCAAGAAGGTGACACAAGCTTTGACAGATCCAAGCTGGATAGAGGCAATGCAAGATGAGTTGCTATAGTTTGGATTGTAGAAGGTTTAAAGATTGGTTGATTTACCCAAAGGCAAGCATGCCATTGGAACAAAATGGGTCTATAGAAACAAGAAAGATAAGAGAGGGATAGTAGTTAGAAACAAGGCAAGACTGGTTGCACAAGGTTACACCCAAGAAGAAGGAATTGATTATGATGAGGTTTTTGCTCCTGTTGCTAGGATAAAAGCAATCAGGTTATTTTTGGCCTATGCATCATTTATAGGGTTTATTGTGTACCAGATGGATGTGAATTGTGCCTTTTTATATGGTACTATTGAAGAGGAGGTGTATGTGTGCCAACCTCTTGGTTTTGAAGATCCACAGTTCCCTGACAAAGTTTATAAGGTAGAAAAAGCTTTATATGGTCTATATCAAGCTCCTAAAGCCTGGTATGAGACCTCGTCTACCTACTTATTAGAAAATAGATTTAGGAGAGGCACTATAGATAAGACTCTATTCATCAAGAAGGAAAATGGTGATATCCTGTTAGTGCATGTATATGTTGATGACATCATATTTGGGTCCACAAAGAAGTCTTTATGTGTTGAGTTTGAGCAGATGATGCATAAGAGGTTCCAGATGAGTTCTATAGGGGAGCTCATTTTCTTCTTTGGGCTGTAGGTAAAGAAGAAAGATGATGGAATCTTCATCAGCCAAGACAAGTATGTGGCTGATATATTGAAGAAGTTTGATTTTATCACAATGAAGACATCAAGCACTCCAATAAAGACTAACAAGGCATTGCTCAAGGATGAAAAAGCCGAGGATGTGGATGTTCACTTATATAGATCAATGATTGGATCATTAATGTACTTAACAGCTTCTAGGCCTGACATAATGTTTGTTTTTTGTGCTTGTGCAAGGTTCCAAGTTACTCCAAAGAGTTCACATCTTCATGCTGGGAAAAGAATTTTTAGATACATAAAGGGTCAGCCTAAATTGGGACTTTGGTATCCTAGAGATTCACCATTTGACTTGGAAGCTTTTTCTGATAGTGATTATGCTGGAGCTAGCCTTGACAGAAAATCCACAACAGGAGGTTGTCAATTTCCTGGAAAAAGGTTGATTTTCATGGCAAATGTAAGATGAAGACTATAGTTTCCAACTTACTATGAAGCAGAGTATGTAGCTGTTACTATTGTTGTGGACATGTGTTGTGGATCCAAAATCAAATGCTTGATTATGGGTTCAACTTCATATACCAAGATTTACATTGATAATGGAAGTCCCAACTGTATGTGAAAAAATCCAATGTTTCACTCTAAACCAAGCACATAGAGATTAGGCACCATTTCATCAAAGACTCCCATGAGAAGAAGTTGATTCAGGTGATTAAGATTCATACAGATCAAAATGTTATAGATCTTCTCACAAAGGCGTTTGATGTTGGCAGATTTCAATATCTGACTGCAAGTATTGAAATGCTTAACCTCTGAAGTATTGGTTGAAGGGAGGTTAATTGTGCAGCAGATTATGAAAAAGTGATGCTTGAAATGAAATGGAACAGCAGCTGATGATGCAGTTCAAGTTAGTGTTGTTAGCCTAACTTAGTACTTGTAAGTATAATTTGTACTGCTGTTACTTCTGTGAGCTTTGAGAGAAAATAAAAACAGATAAAGAGAAAAGTGAGCTTAAAAGAAAATAGAGAAAAGGTGAGTTCAAAAACAGAAAGAGAGATGTGTGAAACAAAACAGAAAAAGAGGTGATTCATGAGAAAACGATTTAAGTGATAAATGTGAAATAATAACAGAAAGATAGCTTGTGAGAATGAAAATTGATTAATGGAAAATGTCCGTTTGGAATGGAAGTTGAGGTTAACACTGGTACCTCAAAAAGTTAATACTGCTGGGTACTACTTAGTACTGCTGGGCATTACTTAGTAATGTTAGTCTCAACTTAGTACTGCTGGGCATTACTTAGTACTGCTGGGCATTACTTAGTACTGTTAGTCTCAACTTAGTACTGCTAGACAACCGTTAGTACTGTTTGGGGCATAACATATTTTTGGCAATATAATATAGCCGTTGAGATATTTCCGCCAATAACTTTGCTTATAGGGGTCTATAATTTGGATAATTCTTGATCTTTCTTCCCCTTATAAGCTTTCTTTAAGATAAAGATTCAAGTTTATTCAGTCGGTCCAATCAAAACCTTAAGTACTCTCTATATAATCTCAATTGCTTTTGTCCAACACTCATACTCTCATCAATGAACATAAACCCAGAACTCTTATCATAACTCAATCACTAATGGCGAATTTGGAATTCTGCGACAAACACAACATGGTTGCTTATCTAAAGAAACCAACTGGGAGTGAAGGATTCCAAGAGATAGTAGATTTTCTCAATGGAAGTCATATAAGGTATGCTCTTTCTACAAATCCTACTATCTATGTTTCTCTAATCGAAAAGTTTTGGCAGACTGCTACTGTCAAAACAGTTGATAATGGAGAACAAGAAATAACTGCCACAGTTGATGGCAAAGAATTCACTATTACTGAAGCATCTGTTAGGAGACATCTCCAAATTAGCAGTGTGTTATCATTTAGTGTTTTGCCAATTACTTGAAATTTTTAAACAACTCTCACTGATAGGATATGTTTTAATTGATGATAAACTGACTTTTCAAAAAGGTAAATATTCCCCTCAGTGGGAGGATTGTTGGATCCATACACATTCTTTTTTTTTTTTTTTTTTTTTTTTTTTTTGTTTATTTTTTTTTTTTATACTCTGTCTTAGTTCTAAGAAAACTTCTTGGGAACAATTTAGTAGCAATATAGCAACTGCTATTATTTGCTTGGCCACAAACAGGACTTTTAACTTTTCTAAATTAATTTTTGATGGTATGGTGAAAAACTTGGATAGTAAATATAAATTTTTAATGTATCCAAGATTTATTCAAATCTTTTTAAACAAGAACAAAAGATTTCTTAATCCTCACAACAAAAAATATATTGCTTCTAATTTAACTATAAAACTTTTTAGCAATATGAAAAGAGGATTTTCTAGAGAACACACACCTTTGTTTCCAAGTATGCTGGCACTTCAAGCAGAAGAGGGTGAAGGTTCAGGACATCCCTCTGAACCCCAACCACCACCTTTTACTGCTCAACCTACTAATGAAGAACCAATCCCTCATATTGAATCATTATCACACCAAAAGACTCAAACACATAGGCAAGCCTTAAAAGAGGTCACTGAGTTACCTCAAACTAGTGAGCCTATAACCAATGTAGCAGATGAGGCTGTCTATGATGAGTGGGATGACAGTGTGGAAAGGGCTATCACTACTGATGCTAGCTTAGATGCAGCACAAGACAGTGGTAACATCCTTAGGACCCAATCTACGACAATACCTAATGTGCCTCTTCCTCAGGGAATTGGTGCAGGTGGTAGTCCCAGGTGCTAAGAAGCCGTGAGGGGTTCCATTGCTCAGAATAGGTCTGAGAAGGTTCCTACATAGTCTTATGATTCACCTCTCCCAAGAGTTAACACACTTGGAAGTGATGATGGCAGTATGACACTACATGAATTGACGGTTCTTTGTACAAAATTATCAAACAAGGTGGAAAGCTTGGAGGCAGAATTGAAGCAAACAAAACAAACCTATAGTGCTGCTTTTACTAAACTCATCAAAAAGGTGAATAAGTTAGAGCAAACTGTAAATACAAGCCAAGCTAGAAGGAGAGGCAAAATTGTGGTTTTTGATAATGAAGAAGATTAGGAGGATTCTTCCAAACAGGGGAGGATGATAGAAGATATTGATCAAGATGCAGAAATTACTTTGGTTACTCCTACCGAGGTAATACAAAGAGAATGGCAATTTGTGTTCTATGTACAAGATCACAAATTATGAACTTATAAAAAATTGTATGGGTGTTTTTTTTTATATATTGTTCTTGAGACAAATGTTCATGTATTAATGTACAAAAAAGGAGACAGTTTTGGGTAGTTAGAGTTGGTTAAAACTGAAAATTACAACCAACCGGTCATAGACTTTACGGCGTCACACAAGTTGTTACGGCGTAAAGTCTACACAATTTTACTTGTTACGGCGTAATGTCAACATAGATTACGGCGTAAACTATAGGCCTTAAAACTAGAAGCATGTACGGCGTAAAAATATTCGTATAGGTTTCGACGTAACATCCCAAAGCTTAAGTCCTAACCCAGCAAGTGTTTATGGCGTATTACTCTACATTTAAATGTACTTGGTTATTTTCATCGTTAGCTCAACGAGTGTGCACTCCACACTTCCCTAACTCATATCCGAGCCGAACATGAAACATCATTGGTCTCTAGTAAATCATCATTACCTAAATGGTCGTCGATGACACTAAAATCACCAACAAATCCCCCCTATTTTAGTGTAATCCTTGATTTACTAATTACGTATATAAAGTTTTGCGATTATGTTAAATCAAAAGATTAACAACAAACAAATGCATAAATAAAATGTCTTGCGACTTGATTTTTCATGACTTGAGATTCAATCAGCGTCAAGACAATGATCTACTTATTTCCTCTCTGCAATATTTCTTTGTATATGATAAATGAGGAGAACTCCACCACTCCCAGACCCCCAAACACACCATAACACAACCCCCAACGCCCCCCCTCCAAAAAACCACACAACACCCCCCCCCCACCCACTCACACCCCTCCACCTCGCTCTCCACGCCCCTCCTCCCCCCGCGTCGTTGTCACACCCCGCCTCCCCCCCTCTCACATATCCCTCTACCCCTTCCCACCCCACCTCCGCCCCTCCCCTCGTCCCCCCCATGTTTCTCACGTTCTTCTTATGATGTATCTTTTGATGTCGTTAACGATTGTACCACGTCAATCCATTTGAAAATTACCCTTGAAAAGATACTTATTACATATAAGTTTCTACAACACTTAAAGTTCGTTTTACTTGACACTTTAAAAGTTGTGTCCTAATCCATTAATGAAATATAGAAGCTAAGTTAAGATTCTTGAAGCGGTTAAATCTTATGTTTCATATAGGTAGTCCTTTTAGTTCTTGCACCTGCATTTGCAATTTTTCAAAAGAACCATTAAGAAGGTAAACTTCAACCTAACCATCACTTGCAGGTCTGAACACATACATCGGGAAGATAAATACATGTGTTCCAATCTCTAGCTATGAGCTTTACACATTGAATGCAGCTTTTTAACGTTGTGTTAGAGGGAATTGAGGAATCTCATTGGTAGTAGACTTAATAGGACTTTTATCTCATCACTATCACTGACTATTTCACTAAGTCCCTAGCGAGACCCGTTCGTCATTGTGGGTCTGTATTAATTTCTGTTAGTGATAGAAACAAAAACTCAATAGAAATCATACTATTCATGATTAACTCCCTAACCATGCTATGTCTAATACCTAAGTGTCTAGAATTGCCATTATACATTTGACTATATGCTTTAGCCAATGTAGCAACACTATCATAATGGATAGAAATTGTTGCTATTGGTTTCGGCCACAATTTGGGGAAAATCTAATGTATCAAGTTTCCTTAGACATTCTGCCTTCTTTACCAGTAGAGCCATGCTACAATACTCAGATTCTATAGTAGAACTATGATGCATGTTTGCTTCTGGAAGCCAATGAGATGGCACACCTCCCCCAAGCAGCGAACACCCATCCACTAGAGTGATGATGAATCTTCATACATGATTTATCTGCTTGCATTCAATAACATTTCTACACCTATGGATATTCCAAACATATGTTAAACCATAATTCATAGTTAGTACCCTTTTAGTATTGAAATACTCTGTTATTGCTTGCCGATGTTGTCTAAATAGGATTTCTGTATAACTTCTCATTCTACCAACTGCATAACCATGTTTATCAGGTCTTGTTGCTAGTCATAACCTACTATCAAGCAGCAATAGCTCTTGAATAGTCAAGTTGATCCACAGGTTTACCTGTATTTGGCTTAAGTTTTCTACCAGATCCAGGGGAAGTACTAACCGGGAGAACAATCTTATGATTAATTTCATGGTATTTTCTCAATATAAGAGATTGTTGCTAAATACATCCTTTTATTTTCACGTTTAATCTTAATACCAAGAATAACGTCAACTTCTCCCATATCTTTCATTGAAAACCTTAATGACAAAAACTTCTTAGTTTTATCAACTTGATTTTGGTCGATTCTAAAAATCAACATGTCATCAACATATAGACACATTATAACACCTTTACCGGAGCTATCAAATTGAGCTAGTATACACACTTGTCAGATTGGTTTAAGTGAAAACCACTTGACAACATAACCTCATTAAACTTTTGATGCCAATGTTTAGGTGCTTGTTTCAGCCCATACAACGACTTAACCAGCTTACACACCTTATGCTCATTACCTTGCATAACAAATCCTTTCAGTTACTTCATATACACTTCTTCATCCAAATCACCATTTAAAAATGTTGTTTTGACATCCATTTGATGGATCACTAGATTGTGAATAGTTGCTAGAGCTAACAACAATCTAATAGTAGTGATACGAGCAACTGGTGCATAGGTATCGAAGTAATCAATCATTTCCTTTTGTCTAAAGCCTTGGATTACCAATCGAGCTTTGAACTTGTCAATTGTTCCACCGACTTTCATCTTCCTTTTGAAGATCCATTTGCAACCTAAAGGTTTGCAACCAGGAGGTAAATCAGATAGAACCCATGTATTATTTTTCATAATAGAACCAATCTCATCATCAATTGCTTATTTCCAGAAAGCAGAATCTCGAGATTGCATAGCTTCATTATAGGTTCTAGGATCTTACTCAATACTATAATAGTAAGAGTATTGTGATCCAACTTGATCTCTTGATCCCTCAACTAAGTATAGTTGAAAATCAGAACCATATGATTTAGCTTTCCAAACTCTTTTATCTTTACGAGGTTCAGGAATCTCACTTGGTACATCATCAGAATGAACATCCCTTTGAGATTCATCCGAATTTGGTATAATATCATTTGGTCTAGGTATTGAAGAGAAACGATTCTCATCAAATATTGCATCTCTTGACTCTATAATTGAGTTAATAGAAACTGAGTCATTAGGTTCAATAACACAAAACATATATGCCTTGGAATGCTCAACATATCCAACAAAAATGCAATCAATACCCTTTTCACCCAAAGTTTTCCTTTTCGGGTCTGGAAGCCTAACAACGGCCCTATAACCCCAAACTCGTAAAAATAACAAGTTAGGTCGTTTCTTATACTAAAGTTCATATGTGGTAGTCTTGTTCCTTTTATTTGAAACCATATTCAATAAATAGCAAGCCGTTAACATGACTTCTCCCCAGAACCCCTCACTCAAACCCGAGTAAGATAACATGGAATTAACCAGTTCCTTAAGAACTCTATTTTTCCTTTCAGCCATACCATTTTGCTGTGGTGTATAAGAAGCTGTAGTTTCATGAATGATTCCTACAGACTGGAAAAATACAGGATCATAATATTCACCACCTCTATCTGTGCGTAAGGTTTTAATTAAGTCATTTTGTTGCAATTCAACTTATGTTTTGTAAATTCTAAATTTATCAAGGTTTTCATCTTTTGCATGTAGCAAGTAAACATAGCAAAACCTAAAGGCATCATCTATAAAAGTTATCACATACTTTTTATTACCTAAAGATGGTGTTGCATGAAAATCACACAAATCACTATGTATTAATTCAAGTATGACAGATTTCCTTGTTATACTTTTAAATGGTTGCCTAGTGATTTTTGTTAACATACAAGTAGTACATTTATCATGATTTTCATCAATAGCGGGTATCAAATCATCTTTAAACATTTCAAGCATTCTTTTATAGTGCACATGTGCTAAACGAGCATGCCATAATGAGGAATTAACAACAGTATAAGAAGAAGACATATATACAGAATCCGAATCATCCGAAACTTTATTCAAGTTCAACATAAACATACCATTGTTATAATAACCAAATCATACAAATACACCACACTTCGACAAGATATACTTATCGGATTCATAAACCTGCTTATATCCACACTTATTTAATACAAGAATAGAAATCAAATTCTTACGAAGTTTTGGAACATACAAAACATTAAACAAAGTAATAGATTTTCCCTATAACGTATTTCGACCCTATAGATGTCTGGGTTGCACGAAATCCTTATCGGGATAATTCTAGAAGAGAACACTTTGTATTCTAGTCACCAAATTACAAAGCAAGAACAATAAAGGAATTGTATGTGTTTTTCGTATCTGTAAATGAGGCTAATGAATCTGTTTAAAAACAGATTCTAGATGACAGTTTTGATGCAGTTAAAGTTGGTTGAAACCAACTCTCACAACTGTTTTTCAACAGTCACATTTACTAGAAAAATGAGAACGAAATATGAATTAAATATGGACATTAAAAGACGGATTGTCACAACAACTACATTAAAGAAGCGTTTTGGTAATATAAAATCAATGGAACATGGTCTGCAAGGTTAATCACATGGCTTAGACATCTAAGGTCGATGTTCCCCAAGTTCGACCAGTTAAGGTTTCTATCCAAATGCCAGACACAATGCCACATTGCCACATGCAAGAGAATATAAGCACGTAATTTCGATTCACTGATCAATGGACACTTCCATATGCCTTTTACTCGCCAATTAGTTAATAGGCTTAAAATTTGTCAGATATATAAAATTATTGCTATTAATATAACACCTTAACTTTCTCACATTAGGTAATTTGAAGTATGCATGACCATTTTGAAATATAGTATGTAGACGTTTAAATGAGTTAATTTTTTGGTTAAGTCCATTAATAGGTAACTTACTTACTAAAAACTACACTTTTAGGTAACGTACTTTATATATTACCATTCAGACCCATCAAACTTTTAAATGTTGTTCAATATAGGCAATAACGGGCAAATTTTAGAAGGGTTACCTGCTCAAAACCGACACTTCACCCTTATAAATAAAAAAATATTTTTTTAATTTTTTTTTGTTTATCACAACCCACCACCACCCCTCCTCCTCCACCACCCTCCTCCTCCACCGCACCTCCTCCTATACCATCCTCCTCTACCACCCTCATTCGAAAGAAGCACTTGAGTTATACGAAAGATTTATGCTTTTTTGGTGCAAATCCTTAAAGATTTCTTAAAAATCTAGTGAGAAAAAATATGATCAATTTGATAAGATAAAGAGGAACCAATAAGCAGTCAGCAGTATAAGAGCCCATAATATTTTGTTTTCTTTTTTCACATAATGATGATCGTTCCACATTTATTCACACTCGAATGGATTAAGCATTGATATATCAAACATACAATGCATGTTATGAGTTTATATACATGGTCATGTATGTGCATACTAACATTATAGATAACCAATGTTTTGAAAACCGGTCGAGTCACCGGGTTACCGGTTCAACCGGTTGGACCGCCGGGTCAACCCGGTTTTCCAATATATATATATATATATATATATATATATTTTCAATAATTAGAAAGAAAGTATGTATATAAATCATGAAATATTTCATATATTAAGCCTAAAGACTATTTATTAACAAATATAACATGTAAAATTAAAATTACGTCGCAAATATATACAATTAACATGTTTTATTTATAAAAAAATACGAAAAAACCGAAACCCGGCCGGGTCTCATGACCCGGGTCACTCCAAACCCGGTCAAACCCGGCGGGTCAAACCGGGTTTCGAAAATATGAAACCCGGTTTAATTTGACCCGTTTTTTTGGCCGGAACCGGTTCAACCGGTTGACCCGGCCGGGTCGAACCGGGTTTCAAAACACTATAGATAACCATTAAGATAAAAGAAATCATGAACTAAAGGGCTCCTCAAGGTGCTCATTTCGGATTTTCGTTTGAAGTTTGTATTTTCGTGTGTAGTCCACATTTTTTATGAACCATTAGCAAGTTCGCCAATTGATTTATAGGTCCCTTATATAAAGCTGGCCATTCCTTTGATTTCTAAGCTAAACACAGAGTATTAGTTTATTTTGAGGGCCGATTTTGTTATAACACTTCCAGTTTGACCTTTGAAGAGTGTTCATGTGATTTAAAATTGTTTTCACATAAACAAAATGCATCATATGTATCACGTTCATTGTGATTCGTATTCATTTAATGCGATAATTTTCGTATACAAGATTAATTATGTATAATGGTTAATGGATGCAGGCAGTGATCATGCTGATCATCATTTCGAATCATCTATGTGACATAGTTGCTAGGAAATGGTGAAGTGGGCCTGTAATGCTGATGTGGCACTCAAAACGGTCACATTACCTATTTCAACAAGTCATTACAAGTTTGATGGGTCTGAATGGTAATATACAAAATATGTTACCTAAAAGTGTAGTTTTTGGTAAGTAGGTTACCTATTAATGGACTTAACCCTTAATTTTTCATCATATAAACTAATAGCCTAATACCCATCTCATATATAACACATACTCCGTAATAAACAGATCATCCGGGAAAAGAAACCATAAAATGGACATGCTATTGATCAACATATTATTTTGTTTACTTGTAGCTTCATATCTATTGACAACTCATTTTCATCACAAAATCTACAACCTCCCGCCAACCGTCTTCCCAGCCCTCCCGATAATTGGCCATCTGTACCTGCTGAAAGCCCCACTTTATCGAACCTTGGCCAAGATCTCCACAAAATATGGCCCGATAACCTATCTCCATTTTGGTTCACGCCGTATTCTCTTGGTCTCTTCCCCTTCTATTGTAGAAGAATGCTTTACCAACAATGATATAGTCTTTGCTAATCGTCCTAGTATGCTTTTTGGAAAGATCGTTGGCAAGAACAATAGAACCCTGGTTTGGGCACCCTACAGTGACCATTGGCGCAACCTTCGTCGTATTGCCTCTATTGAAATACTGTCTATTCATCGGCTAAACGAGCTCCATGACGCACGTGCTGATGAAATCAAGCTCCTGATTCGTAAGCTTATGCTGAATTCTTTGCCGGTTAATATGAAGTTTGTTTTCCAAGAGCTTACACTCAATTTGCTGATGAGGATGATATCTGGGAAGAGGTATTTTGGTGGTGATATCCCTGAGGTGTTGGAAGAAGGAAAAAGATTCAGGAAGATACTAGATGAGTCATTTTTGCTTGCTGGTTCTTCCAATTTAGGGGATTATTTGTCATTTTTAAGTTGGCTTGGAGTGAATGGAGTGGAGAAGAAATTAATTGCTTTGCGGGAAAAGAGGGAAGTATTCTTTCAAGAGTTAATCGAGCAGGTCAGGAAATTAGTGAAAGGGGATCAAGTGCAAAATGAGAAGAAGACGATGATTGAAGTTCTTTTTTCGCTACAAAAATTAGATCCCGACTACTACACTGATGAAATGATTCGAGACTTTGTGCTAGTAAGATACTATATATAACACGGTTTAAGTTTAATCTCTCAACTCTAAGTTAACTTGGTAGCTTTATTAGAATATTTTTCAGGCATCTGCTATTATAAACCAATAACTATTCCCATATTACATGTTCGAGAATTGTTTTGAGAATTATCAAAACCAAATAAGTTTTTGGATAACAGTTTGGTCTAAAAACAACCTTGATGACTAGGTTCTACTATCAGCTGGTAGCGAAACATCTTCTGGAACAATGGAATGGGCCTTGTCCCTTATGCTAAACAACCCAGAAGTACTAGAGAAGGCGCAGAATGAGATTGATATTCGTATGGGCAAAGACCGCCTTATTAAAGAATCAGACATATCAGAATTGCCTTACCTACGAAGTATCATAAACGAGACACTACGATTATACCCCGGTGCCCCTTTGTTAGTTCCACATGAGTCATCAGAGGATTGTGTGGTTGGAGGTTATCATATCCCACGTGGGACAATACTCCTTGTCAATCAATGGGCCATACATCATGACCCCAAATTGTGGAATGACCCCGAAAGTTTCAATCCAGAAAGGTTTGAAAGCCTGCAAGGAACAAGAGACGGGTTTAAGTTAATGCCATTTGGGTCAGGGAGGAGGAGTTGTCCAGGAGAAGGTTTGGCGTTTCGTGTGATCGGGTTAACTTTGGGGTTACTTATTCAGTGTTTTGACTGGGAGCGGATAAGCGAAGATAAGGTCGACATGACCGAAGGCCCTGGGCTCACCATGCCTAAGGCCAAACCCTTGCTAGCAAAGTGTAGACCTCGTGCAGTGAAGAAAAATCTACTCTCCCAACTGTGAATCCTGATGTGGCCTTGGTGGCAACTTATTAGTTAAAATACATATATTACAGTATGTGTTATAAGTCATCATACAGTATGCCCACTTTTTATGTATGGTAAATCACAATAAGTACTAATTTGCAATCTAATACACTTGAAGATATGTTCCCTTATATCACATATCCTTTTAATGCACATACGTTGGCTTATAAAGTGATTTTGATGAGCAGATATATCTTTTATCTAGTAAAGAAAAACGTAAAGTGAGGATTTTCGTATTTTTGAAAAAAAGATTGTTTCCTTAATAAGAAACATTCTCTTAGTTATTATTGATTTATTTTAAGGATGTTTATTTAAAAAATCTAAATATTTCTTAATTTAGCAAAAAAGAATTTAAATTCGTTTTTACATAAGAATGATGGAAAAAATATAAATAAACACATGTACTTCTTATTTCTTTCTTTATTCTTTTGGACCAAATTGTAATAAAAAAAAAGCGGACGCTTCTCCTCCATCTTTTACATTGACAGTTTGACGCACAAAATAAAAAAGGATTTGCAACTCTCAAAACCTTAACTAAAACAAAAACAAAAACAAAATCCGGTCACCAAAATCAATAGGTAAGTTTGATGGTTTGATGGTGTCAAAAAACCAAAACAACTTAAAGAATGAAATCGGACACTTGATCTTGGTAATATTTATATCTTAACTTTAATATTGTTATGGTTTCAACTTTATTCGATTTGTTTTTTTTATGTGATTTCCTGTTGGTATTTGAAAAGATGGTAGCATTTATTGTTTTTTCCCCTTTTATAGCCTTTGATATCGAGATAGTTGATGGTTGCTTTATGAAGATACGGAGAATGACGATAGCGTTTTACATGAATTTCTTATAGTGAGTTGGATAGTTATGTGTTTTATTTTGTTTAATTAGTGTTTTTTTAGCTCTTAAATTCATGAATTCAATAGTAGGTTGTTATTACGAATGTGAATTTCTCCTGAGATAAATGCAAGTCGTGGCAACAATTATCATAAGTTTTTAATCGTTTACGAGGCTCTAAAATGTTGTGGTTTTTTGGCATCATGGGGGTGTACATGGACATGACAAGTTTAATGTTTGGAGGTCCTAACAAGAGGAATTACTATGAGAAGTTTAATGTTTGGAGGTCCTAACAAAAGGAATTACTAATTTCATCTTAATTTGTCAAATACGTTATTCGGATTATGCCACGTAGTTGTTGGTCTCTATGACTTTAAGTTTGTGAGTTAGAAATTGAATGTTCACTAATTTATTAGTTGTTCTTTTTTTATATCATATTCGGTGGCACGAGTCATCTTGGGCTCACTTGACCAAAAATCAGTCCACTCGAGCTATAAGGCATTTGGTATGTATTATGGAGTTACTGGCCTTTTGTTTTCTTACGCAATACTTCTGTATTATTTTGGCTTCCACTATAACCAGTTAATTACCATGAGAAATTGGTGCACATAAGTAACATAGGTTCGTCTACAAATTGCCACATATGTGTTTGATAAGAAAATTTATTAGTCCTTGCTTGGAATGAGTTGGGAAGTAAGCCTCTAGAAAAGTATTGTTTTTTGTTAAGATGACAAAGAAATTTACTACGTGGAGCCATTGACATAATTATGTGATTTTGGTGTAATGACCAAGTTTGGTTAGGATGCATACGAAGTGTGAAAAATTATTTATGTTTTTATAGCGACCCTTATGAACGATGTGTTATAGGGTGATATTAGGAGAGCTAGGACTCGATTTGCGCAGGAGAAGTTATGTCCTTCAATCTTCTTTTTATGTTATCTCTTTCGACTTAATAAACTCAAAATAAAATTACTGTTACACACTATTAATATAATACACTTTCCATTCTGTAGAAATCCTAAAAAATTGCTTTGGAGGCCTTTTGGAAATGCTTATAGAACTGCTCAACCTTTTAAAAATTTCATTTAACAGTTTGGATGATTTTGTCAATTTGGTATCTTGAGGCTATTATCCTCATAATATCCAATAAGTATTTTCTTCCTTTTTTCTGTTTTTAAAGGAGATTAACGAACAAAGATATGCTTATTTGTATGTTCCATTACAGGGGATGTTAAATCAGGAGAGCAATGACAGGTGAAGGATCAGTGTACCTGGTGCATTTTGAGAATAGTGTGGAAATCCGGGGTGGAATACACAAAACGTCACTATCTACTTTGTTTGTATGTTTTAAGTAACTACAACGCATAGCTCATCCTGACCTCAGCCGGAGCTGTTTTGCTAGCGGTGGTTTTTGTTTGAATATGTTCGCCTATTTCTAATGCGGTCAACGGTTGATCAGAAGTATCAGATTATTGCCTCATTAAGATAACCAACCAGCCTTCTTCTGTCTCTTTACGGTTTTCCATGTTGTCGTCACAAATTTTGTCCATTTCAATGGTAAGTATTTACTCAGTGATACAAATAGATAAGCGCATTTACGAAATGTTCATAAAAAGTTCAAGGTTACTTATATTCATATATTAGTTCAATTGGTTATCGTTTTCGAAGTTTTGGAAGCGTCCGAAATTGATAATTTGGTTATTTGTGAAGATAAGTTGTTTCGAATAAACAAGTTCAACATTACTAATCAGTTAAGCAAAAAAAACAATGAAAAAGTTATAATAAGCAATCCAAACAATCCATCACTTTTTTTCATCAAGGAACTGGCGGAATGATTGAAACATTTCTAAGCGACATAGTTTGTTTAGCCTTCTTTTCTCTGATAATTCCCTTCTAGCTAAAGATACCAAAAGATATTCAACACTTGCATTAAGTCTGCTACCCACAGTTTACCTCACATAATGGATTCTTTACCCTGGATCACTTGCTCTATAGGCTAACTTGTGTGTGTGTGTATCTTTTCAACAGTAAATCCAAACACCTCTCTAATCAGGTCACGTCATATACAGGTACATGATTACTTAATCTCTCACTTGTGGATGACTGCCAATGAGTCCAGAATTAACAATAGGGGAGTCAAGAATACCCAATTATTGAGATGAACTTTATGATACTATTTGTGGATTTCCAGGTTACCATACTTATCCCTTTTTATCTTTCAATTAATTGCATCACTCCGTTATTCGTACATCCATATTATCAAATATAAAAAGTGCTTTACCTTTCAATATTTTGGCCCACTTAATAATCAAAACAGAATGGCCTCATTATTGTCGTATAGTTCAGGACCAGTTTTGTAAAAGTTATTTAGATTTTGGTATTTCCACTTGCATTTGCACCCTTGGTTGATCTTAGAGTAATATGTTTTGAAAACCGGGTTTTGAATCGACCCGGTCGAGTCACCGGGTCACCGGGTTACCGGTTGGACCGCCGGGTCAACCCGGTTTTATAAAATATATTTTGTCTAAAGATTTTTAGACGTTCTTGCAAACAAACTTTTGTTTGTTTTTGATGGCTAATAACTCTCGACAATAGTCCATCGATGATTCATCCCCTTTTACTCAAGGTCTAGGATGATAATAAAATTAAATAAAGGATTTAGAAAGTCTATATTAGCAACAAAAACAAGAAGAAATTTCTTCATTTCTTGTAGTGGGTTTTATACATGTAGCAGCAGCCCTTGTCTCAAGATTATAGACTTCTATTAAGCAAACAAAACTTTTGTTTGTTTTTATGGCTAATAACACTCCGCTATAGTCATCGATGTTTCTATCCCTTTTTTTTCAAGGCTCAGATTTTATATCTATTGGTAAGTCTTAAGATAGATTAACATTCGGAGATGTACTCATTTGTTTTTCAACAATTTCTTTTGTAAAATTTTATAAAGATTTTTTAATGAACTGATTAGTCATTTTGTATAATTTTTTTGGAAGTTTTGACCTTCTTTTATGTTTGTAAGAAAAGGAAGTTATGAAAACATCTAGAAATTTTACTCCTATATGAATTATTTTAAATCATGACCTCATAATGGCGTTAGATAGAATAAAAGCCAGCCTGTCTTTAGATGCATTTGTCTTTTCCCCACGACCATCTGCCTTTCATGTAACTTACGACGATTAGTTTCAGCAGACCTCTGTCACGATTATTATATGACTGTTGTCGAAAGAATAAAAAACATTGATTTTCTCAGATAAGTTCCCCCAAATAGGGATACTCAGAATAATTTACATAATATAACCCTTTTCAGGGTTTCTACTACACAATACATTTTGAAAGAAAAAAAATACTATAATGATAGTTTGTCTTAAGGATTGTTGGTCCCAAGTACGGAAGCCTTTAACGCATGAGGAGGAGATACTTTAAGGATAGCCATGAGGCTCTAACTTAACCATGGTATCTTTTTTCTTCATGATACGTTGTCTGCCATTATTAAAGAAAGGAATCTCTTTAATAAAGTAAAGTAGCATTATTGGAACTACTTTGGCAAAGTTTTCTTTGTAGGTCCCTTTTATGATGACTCTTCATCCGTAGTGGGTTCTTTTGGAGTAGTGGAGGTCCCACGTCCTTTTCTTTTGGAGTAGTGGAGGGTCCTACTCCTTCTTTTCTTGTACTCTTATCTCGACAAAAGATACAAGAGTGTTTCTTCGATAAAACCCCCTGTTTTGCATGATTGCCAAAAGCTTCTTTCGTTGTACTAGTCCGTAAAAAAACATCTACCATGGTATTGGTGAAAAAGGTAATCTCATATAGGTGTGTAGTAATTGGATATCCTGCTCTTCGGGCTTCGATTTTGGTAACTAATAACTATGCAATGGAGAAATCAGCATAGTTAACTCTATCCATGTTTCTTCGAGATGGCCTGAAAGAAATATTTCCGAGATAATCTCATAAGACTTTGAGACCATTGATTCCTTGATGACTCGAGAACTGAATTTATGTAACTTTTCGTTACTTTCCATGGCTTTAGAACAATAGTAATTCACATTTTACCTGGCGAACCAACTTCCCATACAGAGATATGGGAGAATAATTTTCCTTTATCATGGTTCCCAATCAGGGCATAGAACTTGTAATCTTGATGTAAATCTTTTTATCTTGAGCCTTTAAAACAACTCTTTACTGAATTTTAAAATTGCTCAAATACAGACTATGAAATCTCTAGTATTTCTATTCAATATTACTAGGAAATATATGTTGTATAATGCAATCCAGCACGAAATGCTGATGATATAATTGAGGAACATCCTTAACGAATTTGACCAAGCTTTTTTGATGGCTTGTCTTTTACAACAGACAAGCAACAAAAATCTTGTACAACTTCGTTGAGGAAGGATCCGATCCTCAATTAATCTATCAGGCATTTCGGCAGGATTGATTAACAACATATAATCCTAGTTAATAATTTTACTAGAAAACAAGAGTATTCAAAGCTCTGTATTTGAGGCAATTCAAAAAAAAATTCAGAAGAATATGTATATAAAGGCTCAAGATAAAAAGATTTACATCAAGATTACAAGTTCTATCCCTGATTGGAACCATGAAGAAAACTATTCTCCATATCACTGTATGGAAATAGGTCTCGCCAGGAAAAATGAGGAATTACATTTTTCTAAAGCCATGGAAGACAAGTTACAAAATCCATTTCTCGAAGTCATCAAGAATCAAAGGGTTCAAAGTCTTAAGAGAATCTCGGAAATAATTCTTCAGGCCATCACTGAAGAAAACAGGAAGGTTAACTATGCATGAGTTCTCATGCATAGTTATTAGTTACAAAAACGAAGCCGAAGAGCAAGATATCCAATTACTCACACAATATGAGATACCTTTTCTCACCAATACCATTGATGCGGCTAGTACAACTAAAGAAGCTTTTTGCAAACATGCAAAACAGTTATTCGAAGAACACTCTTGTATCTTTTGTCAAGATAAGAGTAAAGAAAAGGACGTAGGACCCTCCACTACTCCAAAAGAAAAGGACGTAGGACCCTCCACTACTCCAAAAGAACCCACTACGGATGAAGAGTCATCATAAAAGGGACCTACAAAGAAAACTTTGCCAAAGTAGTTCCAATAATGCTACTTTACTTTATTAAAGAGATTCCTTTCTTTAATAATGGCAGACACTTAATCATGAAGAAAAAGTAACCATGGTTAAGTTAGAGCCTCATGGCTCTCCTAAAATGATCACCCCCCTCATAAGAGTTAATGGCATTCCGTCTTGGACCAACAATCCTTAAGACAACTATCATTATAGATTATTTTCTTTCAAATGTATTGTGAGTAGAAACCCTGAAAAGGGTATTATGTAAAATATTCTGAGTATCCTCATTTGAGGAACTCTATCATGAATAAAATCAATGTTTCTTATTCATAACGACAACAGTCATATAATAATCGTGACAGAGTCTGATGCAACTAATCGTCGACAAGTACCAAGAAGGCAGATGGCCGTGGGGAAAAGACAAATGCATCTAAAGACAGGCTGGCTTTTATTCTATCAAACGCCATTATGAGGTACATTGATTTAAAATATTCATATAGAGTAAAAATTTCTCAGATGTTTTCATAACATCCTTTTCTTACAAAACATAAAAGAAGGTCAAAACTTCAAAAACTTATACAAAAATGACTAATCCAGTTCATTTAAAAAATCTTTATAAAAATTTACAACAAGAAATTGTTGAAACAAAAGAGTACATCTCCGACATTGATAAATCTATCTTTAGATTTCTTACGCACTAATATAAATCTAAGCCCTTTGAAAAAAAGGGATATGAACATCCGATGACTATAGCGAGAGTTATTAGCCATAAAAAACAAACAAAAGTTTGTTTGCAAGAACGTCTAAAAATCTTTAGACAAAGGGCTGCTGCCCTACAAGTATAAAAACACTACAAGAATGAAGAAATTTCTTCTTGTTTTTGTTGCTAATAAAGGACTTCATAACTCCTTAATTTAAATTTATTATCCGCGATTTTATTGGTAGTGTAAAATAATTCTTTGGTTATTTTTATTTACATAAGTGAATTTAGTGCATTTTTTTTTGGCTAACTTGAGTGGCACTTTTAATTTATGTTATCTGAATGTGCCTAAGAAATTACATTTTTTTTAGTTTATTAACGCATTGAGTACTCACTAACTTGTGGCACACAATGGGTCCTGGTGTGTTAGCATCACGCAAAATCCAACTACAGGTTAAGAATGCCAGATTAGTCTGGATTGCAAGATATAAAAGCCTTTTTCGAATGTTAACAAATCACTATGCAGGGATAAAAAATAAAAATCAAACCAAATTGATACTCATTGGTCAATTCTAATTAAATCTGGTAAGGTATTCCCTCGAGTGCTCAACCCTCGGATTGCCTTGCTTTAAGTTTAATAATGCTCATTAAACGTGTAAAAACTTATTACTTGACAGTTTCTGTTTCAAAGACTATAGAGTTTTGTTATTGTATCAATAGTTATAATCTTAATTATTAGCATAGCTCTATACATGTTATTTTTTATTTGGATAATAGGGTCATATATAGTAGACGTTAGCCTTTAACTTGTGGTATTACCTTTTGTCGAACAGGCGTTACTGATAAAGATGCAGCGTGTTCGTGTTGTACAACCACCATGGAAATTTAGTAAACCATGCTAATCAGTTGAGGTGATTTGTGAGGTAAAGTGAAGTTTGTACATAAAATATGGGTTATAGTAAAGGTTATTAGCACAACTTTTTGTTTTATATATTATATATTCACATGGTTTACGATTATATATATAAACTTTGTCATTGGCTTTTTATAACTATTACAAAAGGATCTTTTCAATTGTCATTTGATGCCGACGATGTTAAGACTCTAATGTTTTACAAGTTTAGCTTAGCTTAGCTTTTGATAATGGCAAAAAGGAAGACAATTGGTAACAAGTTTTGGGTATGGAATTATTTGTTGAAAAGTTTTTGTATAATTGATTTGGCCTTTATTTACACACACTCCTTCATTGAGCTGCATTTATTTTAAGGCATACACATACAATAAGCTATAGACGTCATTTTTTTTTCTAGGATGTTGTACTACACCCATAAGAAGTTTCTTATACTTTCGATGTGTTTGATGGCTAAACTTTCTATACATGTTGAAATTACTCTATCTATGCAGTCAACAATCGCAGCTACATCAACAGGGAAAAAACATCTCTATTGAGTTTAAGGAAGAAGTCAGAGATGATGAAAGTTCCAAGGAAGATGACCAACCTTTAAGAAAAAGTATAAGGACAGTTAAGATGTCCATTTCTGTGATTACAGGTTTGCAATTCAATTTAGTACAATTGAAGGATGGTTAATGTTTGTAGCATGGGCATTCTCCATAACTATACTAGATGCAATCATTGAAAGCCTTTGTACATGATATGAAAAGTAGTAGGGATGATAGATCCCTACCTTGCAAACGGTCCAGTGAAAAGTGTAAGCATACTTTGTTGAGTTTTAATGGTACTTGGTACTAAATTATCGTGCTTGAAACTTCAATCACTTCTCATGCCACAAGATTAACCATTGTATGAACAACTTAAGTTTTATCGAGTTGAATTTATGTTAACTACAAATTAATTCACCAAGAAAATACATGCAAGAAAATATTTGTTTGAACTCCGTGCGTGTACGGGCGTTATAACTAGTATACTAATGCAGTGTAAAGGAGTGAGTTTACTTATAATGCATATATAATAGGATGTCCAAAAATATTAATCGGCTAACACCATGCCCACGGAAAGTAATCATCAGCTTACGCAAGCATCTTTTGGCCCTAAACATTGGCATCCAAGGATCTTTACCATGAAAGTGAGTAAGGGGGACAACCTTTGGATTCTGGAATGATTCTTGGTTTGGTGATATGTTCATTATCAATTCCCAAAAATCTTCTCATTGGTAACAAACCCATCGTGTAACATCAACATAAGAAAGGTAACACGTAAAATGGGCCTTTTACCCAACATTGACCACGTTAAATTAATATTAATAGAACAAGGCGATCCCTGTCGAAAACAATATCCACACACGACGCTTAAGCTAGGACTGGTTTACGAACTATAATATCCATGCTCATGGTATTGACATGAACTCGTTTGTTGTCCGGTTCAGTGATCAACCTTTTGAAGACTTCCAACATGTTTTTTCTGATTTGTCTAATTACTTCAAAACTTTTAGTTCATGTATGGTAAAAATTTGGTGGGGCGTGTAGACTACGTACTCAAGTGTGATGACTCGGTCCTCTAAACTCCTTGGAAAAAGCATATGCATTTGACCTCCGTTTTGACTTAGATTATGTGCCAAAATACCTTTCTACATTTGAATTCTTTATAAACATAATAACTTTATATTCAACTTTTTTTAACATAATTTTATATCCCTCTGGTTTAACTGAAACGGTACGTATATAACAATAGTTTCATAGCCCGCCCGGATGGGCGGGCTAGCTTCGTGATAATACATGCTAATATTTAAAATGTATGTAAAGCATTTGTATAATACAAAAAGATTAAAAAAATGTTAGTAGGCAAACAACATTCATAATAAAGGTTACTCCAATATCCAAACATAATTCATCAAGTCTGTACATGAATCTAATACTTATAATTTTTGATTTGATACATTAAAATATGATCTTAGTTGCAAGATATGGAAAACAATTCGTATCTTGGGTTATGTGGGGGCGGGATGCTCGTCATAAGGCTTAGGGATGGTGTACTTTTAACATCAATCGCGTTTGTCTAAAATGGAAAGCGAAAACCCTCTCGATTGTGGTAAGGCTTACTTTGTTAAAATCAAGTTCTCGTGCATCTCCCCCTTTATAACATGTCACCATTTTTAAGGTTCCTAAAGGCGTGCTTAATAGGTTATGGAGTCATTCGAAGTAACTTCTTTAAAGTGCCAGCAATGTATTGGAGAAAAAAATTTCCTTGATTCTTGGGATAAGGGTTTTAGCTTCGAAGAAGAAAGTGGGTCTTGGGGTTTTCGAGTATTTCGCTCTTAAATCGAGCGCATATCCTCTTAAATGTTTTGGCGTTTCTTTTCCGCAGTGATTCTTTGTGGTTTCGTGTTATCCAAGCGGTTTCATCATGGGGATAAGATAGATTCTCATTCAGTCGTAAGGTTCCATATGGAGTTTCGATTTTGAAGGAAGTTCAAGTGCATAATCATCTGATTTGATTTCTTGTCGTATTGCCTAAACGTATCGGATAGGTCCATTCTACAAGGTTTTTGGAAAGAGACTTGGATTGGGGAATAATCCCTTGTGTGAGTGTGTCAGCGGTTTTTTTGCCCTTGAATCTTTCTGCTCCCAATAATTGTGTGACCGGCTAAGATGGCTGCCCCCTAGAACGTTCATTTAGGAGGATCAGTTAGAGGAGGGGTCGAAGCAGCAAGAATTCTCAGATTTAAGTTGTTTTTTGAATTCAAGTGGTTCATTCAACGGCTAATGATCGTTGGTATTTCTCCCTTTCAACCATTGGGTGAATTTAGTGTGAAAATACTCGTCTTGCTATAGATGATTGGTGCTTCCCTCTCATTCTGACCGACTAGGATGTTAAGTTAATTCCTATTAAGAATTAATGTTTTTAATTGGCGAGCTCGTCGGGGGTGTTGCCTACTAATATAATCAGGCCCAAAAAGGTGTTTATTTTGATTCCACTTCTGCCCATTGTTTTTTCGAATGAGATGATGCCCATCATTTGTTATTTGATGTTCCTCTATCCAGAGGTTTTGCATCGTGTTTGCCGTTGTGGATATCCGATATCCAAGCTTTGCATTCCGTATCTCAGAAATGGACGAGTGGTTCTCTTCTATTCGTCTTCCGGGTTCATTAAAGTTTTTTGAAGGAGTTCTTCTACGTTGCTATGTGGTTTATTTGGGATTTCGGAACTCTTCTAACTTTTGATGTTAATAAGCCGTCTCAGATCGATCATTTTTGAGAATATAGTCTCATACTCCTTTCTTTGTGTAATAGTATTGTAGGTAGAAAGTCGATCAAGGGATGATTGGCTTAAAAACCCGCATTTAATATCTTTGTAATTTCTTTTCTAGCTCCTTGCTAGTTTATAAAATTTTGCCGTTCAAAAAAAACATCAACATAAGAGAGGTAACACGTAAAATGGGCCTTTTACCCAACATTGATCACGTTAAATTAATATTAATAGAACAAGGCGATCCCTGTCGAAAACAATATCCACACACGACGCTTAAGCTAGGACTGGTTTACAAACTATAATCTCCATGCTCATGGTATTGACATGAACTCGTTTGTTGTCCGGTTCAGTGATCAACCTTTTGAAGACTTCCAACATGTTTTTTCTGATTTGTCTAATTACTTCAAAACTTTTAGTTCATGCATGGTAAAAATTTGGTGGGGCGTGTAGACTAATACGTACCTTCAAAGTGTGATGACTCGGTCCTCTAAACTCCTTGGAAAAAGCATGCTTTGACTCGGTTGACTTAGATTATGTGCCAAAATACCTTTCTACATTTGAATTCTTGAGTAAATTGCATAAATCGTCCTTAAAGTTTGGCCAAATTGCATGTTTCGTCCCAAACGTTACGAAAATGCAAGGATCGTCCCTGTGGGAAACCTTTGGTGCAAGTATCGTCCCTGCAGGGACATACTTCACCAAAGGTTTTGCCCCAAAGTTTCACCACAGGGACAATACGTGCAACAAAGATTTCCCACATGACGATTCCTTGCACTTTCGTAACTTTGGGACGAAACACAATTGGCCAAACTTTAAGACATTTTGCAATTTACTCTGAATTCTTATAAACATACTAACTTTTTATTATATTCAATCTTTTTTTAACATAATTTTATATCCAACTGTTTAACGAAACGGTATATAATAACAATAGTTTCATAAGCCCCCGGATGGGCGGGCTAGCTTCATGATAATACATGCTAATATTTAAAATGTATGTAAAGCATTTGTATAATACAAAAAGATTTAAAAAATGTTAGTAGGCAAACAACATTCATAATAAAGGTTACTCTAATATCGAAACATAATTCATCAAGTCTGTACATAATCTAATACTTTATTTTTGATTGTGATACATTAAAATATGATCTTAGTTGCAACAACCACAAACAAAAAAAAGTATACATAATATAGTTTAAATTGAGAAGAAAAAAATGTTACTTTATGAACGCCTACCGAATAAGTTACATCTCGTTTTTCCCTTTCGAACCAGGATAACTAATATGCTATTTCAAGTATAAAAAAAATTAGCCTACCAGAAAATTAGTTGCTCAATATGTTCTTTCTCTCCCTCTCTCGCCAGCTTTACTCTAATACATAAATTTAAAAACACTAAGTTAGTGACAATATTCCTTGCAAAGTATCAACACAATGCTTATAGTATTTAATGTGTACCTGTGATGAAACAAACACCATAACGGTTGATCTTTCGCTTCTTCCTTCGGATGAAGTTGTTATCGTGTGCAAGTTCAAATTGGTGATGACTTCAGCGATCCAAGTAACAAAAATGAGAGAAGTTGTTGAGTGGTTTGCAACAAATACGTTGAAGTTATACCTGCAGATTTAAAGGAGATGCTAAATACGATAATTAATGTGGATGTTGGATATTTTGATTTAGTAATAGGTTCTGTAACAGAACAACTATATCGAGTGAACAATATCCATAGCTGCAACACATGAATGTCAAAACAGGTCTGGGTCAAAATGGGTAATTTTCTATTGGTCAACTTGGTTGGAAAGAAACATTCTTTAGTTTTAATATTTTCTATAATCAATATTTTAATATAATTAAAAAAAATTATAAAATTTTGCATAAGTAATGTAGGAGGTTTTATGCATTAATAATACAATGTGAGTGACTTTACTCACTTGGTACATTTGACCCGTTTCCTACATATTGTTTGACCCATTCACTTTGAAGCACGACCTGGACCGACCCATTTTAATTATATGGGTCGAAATGCAACCTCTACCTCAAGGTTACATTAGCAATAAAATTTCGGTTCTTTACCAATCATATCAACATGCTTCGATTTTTAACCCATCATAACAATATTCATATAGTTTTTTACAACACACTTGATGTTTTTTCAATGGTTCTAAAGTATTTTACTTTATGGTTTCGATGATAGTAGTACATATAAGTTAGTATTATTATGATAATTCTCAAAGTATATTGCTATCATTAGTATAACAAGAAAATTATCTTGCTACAACATTTGACTCCAACTAACCGTTTGTGTTCTCTTCAAAACCAAAACCCAACTGACCAAGTTTCAGGTAACTCTAGCGAAGGAACTCAAAGGCTACAATCCATACCCGGTATTACAACACTTCTATATAAATATGCAAGAAGATGTGTCAGAAAAGTATGATCTCGAATATAGTAAGTTCATCACATTATGATATAACGTAAAACACACCTGAATTGATGTCAGAATACCAGCAACATCATTAATTTGACTCCACTGAATTTGAAGGATGCCCAAGCACATTCTTCCATCGCCATAACCCACATCATAGCATCGTAAAATACTTCTTCCTATAATGATATAATTTGAATTGAGTCAAAGGCCAGTGTGTGCACAAGAAAATAAAAATATCAAGGTTACTCACTTATGGTTTTGCAGCTTATTTTGGGAGGGGTGAGTATCTAGGTCATCAAATTAGGTTTAGAAGCGAAACGCACAACTATAGTATCCTTCACTTACCAAACATTGTTTAAATAACATACACATAATTGAATTGCTTTTTAGACGTTAATTCAGCCATGTTTCCTAAACATGACACAATGTAATGCAAAATGCTCGACTAAACATAACGTGAGGGTATAAACCTAAAAATGAAGAATTGTAGGCTTGACTAATTTTAGTTCTATTTGTATATATCATATTGACCCAGATTCAAATAGTCTGACACGTTTTTAGTCCAACCTGTTACCCAATACACCCAGACTCCACCCTTATGTTTTCAACCAGAGATTGGACCTCAAACTCAATACATTTTACCTTATGTTTTCCATCTAAATTGACTACATTTTACGTTGGATAGAACTTACGATAATGATAACCAAAATTAAATTCAAAATTTGCAATGTAGTTATAGCTTATCATTTTGTACCAATGATTTGAGAAAAAAGCATTGCAATTAGCATAACACGGCATCTTTAAATGAGTGAATTCCTGCAAATACCAGATTCGTGTTTGCAACTTTATATGATCACCATAATCCGAAACATGCAATGATTTTAAGCTTTCACTTCTTGGTAACCATTTCAAAACGATAACCAAACGGACATAGCCCGACTTGGTTCCCCTTTGATAAAAAAAACACGAACAAATACGCTTTATAATAAGTAACAATAACAATATAATGGGTATCTGTATCAGCGCAACTCAAACTATCATATTTGAGCACGATATACATAAAAACCCATGGAAATTGTCTTAGATCGAGAACGTATATTAACCAAATGAAAATGAAAACAAACTTGAAATGTATGCACGGGGCCCCTCATATCAACCTGAACAAACAGGTAAAACTATCACATTGCAAGACAGGGATGCATCTCGAAATGGCTCCTTTTGTCCCTACAAAGACGTTACACACCATGTGTGTAACCAAATCCCATACTAAAAGACTATTCCTAATAAATTACATGTCAAAATTACAAAATTGTCAAGAATTTCATACATAGTTACATATGATGACCATTACATATGGAGTACATTAATGATTTATTGTTAGATATATAAAAACATTTTGGGAGATGTTTGCATTAAATATACATTCGGATGTTATTCGACGCATTTGATATTGGTTTTTTTCACAAGTACCATAAAACAAACTACCATATACACAAACCTTTCCTATCCCAAAACAACAGCAATACAAAAATTGATAAATAAGCCGAGCTTCTCACGACCTCAAAAGAGCCAAGTCAGCTCCAAAACAACTAAAAAACCACCTCTTAAAATGACCCCAAGACCCCCTTACAACTGTAGATTTTACAGCATAAAAAACACCTCAGTTACACGACCCCAAAACACCCCTTTAAAATTGACTTTTCAGCAGCCACAGATAAACATTATAACGACCTAACTAAGCCCTTTACAAACGACCAAAAACCACCACCTTAAAAAACTATAGTTTTGCAGACAGACAGAGAACACCCATTTAAAAGCTAAACTTAACAGCATCCCCAACAACCACTTAAAATGACGCAGACAACCCTTCTTAAAACAACAATTTTGCAGCACCACATACATCCATCAAACTACAGTTTCGCAAGCAAAAAAAGAAAAAAACGAGAAAATGCCAAACAAACACCCATTTTAAAGTAAAATTATTTGATTCGAGTGTTAATAATATTAAGTTTACCAAGGAGTGTGAAACTCGTGTGGGTGTTAATAATAATAAGAAACATTTTCTTCATGATTATGTGTTAAATATTGGTGATATGTGTTAAATAGTGGTGATGGAGTGATGGTTAATACGTTGGTTAGTATTAATAACATATTTGATCAAAATCAAAATTAAAGCGGCAACATATAAAGAGTGGATGCAAAAGAGATTATTGTAATTGTTCATTAGACACATCAAGTAATCTTACACAAATTCATTTCCAAAACCATAACCTCAAATATTTCTCTTATCGATAGTTTCACATTAGTTTAATAATTGGTAACATATAACTGTTTGAAGACTTTTTTCAAACAGATCAAGTGCATCAAGTAATGCTTACTCATGTAACTTAAATTTAATATTCACTTATTTTAAGGTGTTTCATGAACTCATCACTTCAATATAACAAAATTACAAAAAAGCAATATTGAAACTTTATTAAACACAATAATTCACTTCAATGTTTCTTACAAAGTTTTACACATTGAGTGTAAGATACTAATGGGTCAATTGTTTTATGTGAATCTCAAACGGGTAAGATAAAAACATAACCAAAAAAGAACGGGTAACTTTTTTACGTAATACTTCTTACCCAATTTTACATTTTGAGTTTTCATGTAACCACCATTTTTTTCCACCAAATGCATATGTCACATGAAGAAACACACCAAAAATCATAAGTTGTCATGATACACTTTAAAAATTTGAAACTGATGCGAACATTCACAAACTAATAGTTTTCGAATTGTGCCTGTGAACATGTAGCATATAATGGAGATAAAAAAACATCTAAAACAACCTATCATACACTCATTTAAGCATTTTTATCAAACACTTGACATACATAATCAAACTCACAAACCCATTAACCAATTCAAAAAAACTTTACATCAAAATCACCTATCATACATAACATGTTTAAAAGCATGAATTTAGATAATTTCAGTTTCTAATCTATAAACAAATCATCAATTGATAATCTCTTATCAGTCACGCAAGTAATCTTCATAAACTAAACAAAAATTAATTGTGCTTTCCAAACAAACATGGATAGATATATGTTTTCCTAAATTATATTCCACATAATAAAAAATGAAATTGAATTATAAGAATTGTGGTTTATATCAAAGTACTTAACTGCATACATGTATTCTTGTGATTACAATCATGATGAATTAACATACACAAACGTTCCTCCTCCATGTTAATTTTCAATTTGGATGCTTCTCGTGTTTTCAATAAATTGATTTGAAATTAAAATTGCAATTTTAATGAAATTAAGGGACAGTTTGAATTTGAGGGTTTGATTCGATCGAGTAATTGCAAATAGGATTAGGTTCGATTTAGGGTTTTGAGTTTGATAGAGAGTAATTTTAGGATAAGTTACAGCTTATTTTGGAAGTGATTTTAAAAATTGAGAGAGAATGGGTCCGTATGTAACTACAGAATCAATGCAGGAGGTGTTCAAGGAAATACTAAATTGACCATTATACCCTTTATTTTACACACATATTTAATAGGTCGAATTTTATGGACAAAAATACCTTTTGAGTCAGCATTTCAGTCACTATTTCATTGCCTAGTCACCATGTACAGTCATCATAAAAATTTTCATGTCTTGCCCTATATATAGGTAGAAATTCTAAACGACATAAGAGGGTGGAGTATGACAACGAAGAAGGCTCGCCACATCCTACGTGGCTTCGCCATTGACCTCGCCACCATAACAACCTTGCTCGCCACTTCAAAAAATGTGGTATTTCGTCGTGTAGACGAGTCAAATACGACAAAAACGTAAATCCTTTTTTAATCTTTTGTTTTCTTTTTTCTTTTGTTTTCTTTTGTTTGATTCATAAAGAATAGGTTGTGTGTGTTTATGTACAGCTTGTGTGTGAGAGTGTGTGAGGAAGAAGCATTAATTTTATTTTTATTTTGTGTGGCTAGTGAGGATAAGTTGGGCTTATATGTTTAATAAAATTGATATTTTCATTTTAAGTCCTTATTGTTTGCTGTTTGTCATTTTAGGGTTTAAAGTTACAATTTTGTATATAAAGTGTGTTTTATTTTATAAAAAAATAAATTTGTAACTTTGTATATTTTTATTTTTTGTATTGTATTTTAATTTTAATGAAATAAATTATGTTTGTGTGAAAAAATAGAAAATAAAATAAAATTGTGGGTGGTGGGGCCAAAGTGAGGAGATAGGGGTGTGTTATGAGTGAATGAGTATTTTTTGAGTGAAAGTGAGAGTGGGATACTGATGTGGCAGGCTGTGAGGCCCAAGTGAGGAGATGTATCTCCCCACCACTCTCAAATTTCGTATCGAAATGATCATTGTTGCTGACATGCATGCACGGTTTTCTTTCGAACGTTGATAAGTTAGAAAAGTATGATACAAACATAATATTAATTTAGTAACGAAGGCAAACAATCCTTCAATCGGGCCATATACATTTACCGGAGAACGAGCAGGGAAAACTTTGTAGCATAAAATAAAGTAAAATATATATATTTGCTCATTGGATAAATATAAGGAAAAATATGTGTGACCTATCAAATTACAAAAGGAAATATCGTTAATATTATATTATCTTTAGGGGTACCCTATTGGTACCCTTTGGCCCACTGCATAGTACCAAAAGGTACAAAAGATTCTTTTTGTATCTTCATTTTTACAGTGCAACGCAGTTTTTTATCAGTTTATGTTCCGTAATTTTTGACAGTTTTATACTTTTGACCTGTTAAACTTTATATTTTTCGTTCCATTTTTTCCGTGTTACAGTTTTATAACATATACAAAATTATAAAAATACAAAAAAAACGTCAAAAAACCTGGGGGTACAAACGGTGTTTCAAAGGTACATGTATCATAAGCCTATCTTTAGACGTATATTTACAGATGTTCCGGTCTTGGTCACCGCCAACGTCAGGATCTAGAAGCACCAAAGTTCCACGTCAAACATCCGCAAACATAGGGTCCTTCAAATTGATAATTTCATCAACCCTTATAAGTAACAAAATAATTATAATCGTACCAAAGTTATAAATAGCGTGAGGTGTGGCGTAGCGACATGTCCAAGTCTCACGTCTTATAAGCCATGACGAGTTATTGTGTTTTTTAAGTCGTGACTTAAAGCGACACAAAATATGAAAATATTTATAAATTTATATATATATCACATTTTAAATATATTCAGTTTACAAAAAGTGTCATACATAAGAAAATAAAATAAATAAACTATCTTTACATGTAATCTTTTTC
>BQNB010026032.1:0-23312 GCA_026074375.1 Tanacetum coccineum
TTAGTTAATGTTTTATAAAGTTTTTTTACGAAATCTTTATTTTGTAAAAGTTTAATATGAAATGTAAAAACAAAAAGGATTATGTGAATGGTGGTGTGGTAGAGGGGTTAAGGGGGTATTTAGTTTTTTTATAATACAAAAAAGAAATGTAGGCTCAAAATTTTAACTATTTTTAATTGGGAGAAACATTAAAGCTAACCACTACGATCAAATAAAGTTGCACAATTTAACGATCGGATAACATTAAATTTAAAATTCATTTTCTTTTAACTAAAAAGTAGACCATGAGAAAAATTGTGATCATTTAAAATGGTCAAGCCGTGTAAAAGGTTCAAACTAAAAAGAGCTCGCATACCTATTTAAAATGTTTAACAACCCGTGTAACATGTTGTCTTCAAGGTGAGGTTATGGACGTGTTTGGCACATTAGTTTTTAAAAATTATGAATGTCTTTCTGGATAAATAAGCCATTTAAAATATAAGTTTTGATTGACACAAAACTTATTAAAATTAAAAAAAAACAACATTTCATAATTTTTTAAAATCAAATATTACTTTATGTAATTTATAAAAATAATATACTTTTTGTAGTTCCCGCTCCATCTTCATCTACAACTACGTGCGCCAAACATACTTATATGGCTATATGGACCCGTCAATCATTGACTCGAACAGTACTGTCACCGCTGGAGTTGGGTTAGGGCTGCAGCTTATATCGTAAGTCGAAAGCTGAAATTTATATTTTTGTTTGGCGAATTAGTTGAGTTACTTATTAATGTAAAATCAAATAAAAATATATCAAATCAAATTAGATATTTTTACGTATATAAATAATTCGACTACTTATAAGTTTTTCAATTTGCTTATAAAAGCTTTTATAAACCTGTACTATAATAAAAAAAAATGGGTTTTGCTAATGACAACCTAAGGGTTGTGGTTAAGAGTATTTATTTTATTATACAATTGTTTGTAAAAGTAAAATTCATCAGAATCAAGTGTCAATTGCGTATTAACTAATTTCGGGATTGTTTCCACTTTTTTCGGGATTATCATCCAATCAAAATCATTCATAATTTGTATTGTAATAATTTTTTTGCTTAACAACAACTTTATGGCCGTTGTTTTAGCATTTCCCTAAAACAAAGTTATTGTATTTAAAAAGTTTAATTAAAGCCTAAAACTTAGCTATAACCTAACCACCCACTACTTGAAACATCATGCTTCTAAAAAACCGCAACTCCAATAACTGAAGAACCATTTCTCCAACTCAAAATCATACGGTATTACATTTCTAGCAGGTATTTTTTTATTCTTTTTAAAATGCTAATTATGAGTTTCATTTACTTGATTACAAACTGTTAAGGTCTTGCCAGTTTAATCTTGTATATCAATTAATCCAATCCAATGTTATATACCCGAAAAGAGTGTCCACAAACAAATTTTGTGCATTTTATGATATGTATAATAAATGTTTCATGAAATGTCATATTTAGCCATGCATTTAATGAATCAGTTAAATGGAGTTTTTATGGTATAGAAAGTATTTAAGGGTAAAATAGGTAAAGTGGTGAATTAATAATTGTAGTTTTTGCAAGTGGACACTTTCTTTTTGGACAAACTATGGACACTTAGAGGGTAGGGTATGGTGGCTTAAGCCACAAAACAAAACGGGTCTCATAACACACTTTCACCTCTTCATTTGGGTCCCACCACTCACACACAAACACATACATTATTAAATATAATAATAATAAAAACGTTTTTTTTTAATTAAGCTCGCCACTGCAGTGGCGAGTTACCAAAAAAATTGGAAGTGGCAAGGGGGGTGGTATGGTGAAGAGCAAGTGAAGAGGAGAGAGGTATGAAGTGGCGAGCCTAATGCCACCATACCCTACCCTCTTAGAGAGCTGGGTATCGTGGGCTCATGGCTTCAAGCATGGGAAAGTGCTGCCATGTATCACTTTTTCTATGATACCATACTATCACATCAAAAAACCCCTCCCTCTTACAAAAGTGGTGTCATCGATCCACACATACCCCACTAAAACACAAATACAACACAAAAAGAAAAAAAAATAGAAGAAGCTATGGCGTGGCCGGGAGTTTTTGGCGCCAGGAACGATGGCACCACATCCAGTATCGTCGGCACGAGATTTTTTTGGGCTGGTGCCATGGCTTGAAGCCATGGCGCAAGGGTACCTCCCACTCTTAAAATGGGACAGAGGGAGTAGGATTCAGGAATAAGAATGTAGTATGCCTTAAAGTCAAGTATACCTCCCCCTTTTTTTGACGTTTTCTATGTTTATATTTTTATATATGGTAAATTATTGGGATGACCGTAAACTTGTCTAGTTTTCACGAACACCAAAGGCTTGGTGGTAAAGCAATTGATCTCCTCACAAGATGTATAGGGTTCAAACCTCGATGGGTACACGTTTGGGGGTGGTCATGGAAAGGGTCGGAAACAGTCACGGGGTACTGCATTTAGGCCACATACATTTGAGTCAAGGATTCGTATATTTTCCCGTTTACTAAAAACATGCCTAATATTATGCGTAAATTTGTGTGTGAGCATTTTGTTGGTTGCATATAAAGGAGTAAAGTAGTAAACTATTCTCACATAGTTTAAGGAATACAATTAGGTTTCTAGTCATTCTAATCATTTCTATTTATGTAGTTCAAAGATGGTGTTTGTGATTGCTTTTTAGGAGGTGTTTGGAATTGCTTATTTAGGGGATGTTTAGAATTGCTTATTTGAAGTGAGTCTCCTTATGTGTTTATTTTGAGGTAACATAAGGAGATTCTGATACACGAGTGAGGAGCTGCTTATTTGAGATGAATTTGAGAATTTTCTTTTATACATTATATTGAAACGAAAATCATTTAGAATAGATTTCATTGACTTTTTCAACAATTTATTGTTTTATTCCGATATATTTTTTTTTTTTACAAAATAAGCACATTCAAACACTATTTCCTGAAGTAATTATCTTTAAGAAACTTATAAATACTTATTATTAAGCATAAGCATAAAAAATAAGCAACCCCAAACACCCCCATAATTTGCTGTATAAGCAGAAGGAAGTTCTAGAAATAGTGAAATGCAATAATACCCACGAAGAATAACTTATTAGAAAATGCCAATCAGATCCTCGTTAGCATGGTTTTAGGATATATATATGACTATATGAGGGTAGAGACGTAATTTAGGTTCATCTCAAATAAGCACTTTAGTATAAGCAGGCTCTTACTGAAACCTGCTTCTTTTGCCCCAAAAATAAGATACAAGCAGAAGTAATTTGTTTTATCCAAGCACTCTAAACTGCTTGTATGCTAAAAAAATACGCTTAATGAGAAAAAAATAAGCAAACCCAAGTTACTATGAATTTGAAGAGTTAACGGTTGTGGTAATTTCTTTTCTATTTTGTCCTATTGTAAAACTTATATGAAGTTTATATCTATGCCTTCATATTTCATCATCAATATTCAAATTCAAAATTCACGAGGAGGTTTTTTACGTCATATTATTTCATATTCAAAAAGTATGTATTAACGTATCTTGTGTGTGTATCAAACAATGTTTATGGTGTGTATTTATACAGTCGCTAAATTTGCAGCCAGCAAGTATATCCTGAGATGGATAGGATCAGCAACGTTCCTCCAGGCGTAATAGAAATCATCTTATGTCTTCTGCCTACTCAAGAGGCTGTACGGACAAGCATCCTCTCTAGGGAATGGAGGTACCGTTGGATCAAAATCCCCAAACTTGTGTTTGAGGAGTATAAGTTTCAAGTATCAGCTGACGGGGCTGAGTTGCCTGTGTTGTTGAGCAAATGCATCACGAGTCAAGTGATATGAAAAAGTTGATGAAGAGACATAAATTTTTGAATGCTATATGCAAAGTACTGTTAATGCACGAGGGTCCACTAAATGAGTTCACCCTTTCCATGCTCCCTGATGAAACATATTTTATAGGTGACAAATGTCCGGAGCTCGATAATATAATTTATCATTTGTCAAGGAAAAATACTGTCAAGAAATTAGAAGTTGACTTTGAATTTGGGGCGTATCGGCTACCCTTGTCGCTCTTCTCATTACATCACTTAACACACCTATGTCTTCAAGGTTGTGAATTTGTCCATCAACCAACATTCAATGGATTTCGTAGTCTTACAAGCTTATCTTTTAAATATATATACATCTCCAAAAAATCACTTCTGCATCTCCTATTGAACTGTCCATTACTCAAGACTTTGACTCTAGTAAGTTCTTACTAAACAAATGTTCCATTGCGGCTTTTATAACTTATCTGACTGTAGTAAGTTTCTGCAGGAAGTTAACCATACTTACATCTCGCACAGTATTGACACTTTTACCATTATCGACCTATTCGAATGTTTAACAGTTATAGAAAGTCTCTCTATTCCATTTGGCATCTTTGAGGTAATATTCTTCACATGGTATATAATTGATTTAACTTGCGGGAATGAGTTGGCTTATCACTAACCCTTTGTTTCAGATTTTCAAGCCTTTTGTTCATGGCAGAGTTCCACGAGAGCTTCCAACCACATTACACCTCAAATTCTTATATATGCATGACGTATGCTTTACTCAGAAGCAAAATGACGGGTTATCTATTCTTGTTCTTTTAATGAAAAGCTCCCCAAAGTTGGAGAAAATTGAGGTGGGGGTGATAACATAAATCAATCTTGTATCCTATTAGTCTTGAGACTCGCCGAAATACACTAACACAATAAATACCAACACTTTTTGTAGATTGACAATATGGACCTTGATGAAGATGACTCCTCGATGGAAGATGAATTGTTTACTGAAGACGACTTACATTCCTTTAAACTCGAGGATTATTCAGATATTTGGTTGGAGCATATGCGTGAACTACATATTGTCAAGTTTAAAAACTGGGGGAATGAGTTAAATTTTGTGAAACTTATCTTGGCTAAGTCACCTTTGCTAAAGAAGGCGAGGATGAGAATCGACTACAGGATGTTTGATGAGGATGAAAAGTTGCAGATGTATCAAATGCTCTTAAGTTCTCCACGTGCATCACCAGTGGTAGACTTCATTTTTAACTGACAGATTGAAGTCGATTCTGGTTACACTTTGCGGTTTTGTAGACTGCTTAGTTTATTGAATAGTTTAGCATTTGTCTCATTGTCTGAGCTGGGTTCTTTAAAGATATGATGTTTTGTCATTTGAACTTGTTAGAAGTTAAAATGAACACATGTAGTGCATAGATGTGTTTCGAAAGTTTGGGCTAGCAGCTCTTACCTTTTTATATGTGTTTGGGCTTTGGCATAACCAATAACGTAACTAGTTGTGCACGTCACCAAAAAAAACACCGAAAAAGAATAAAACTTAAAAAAAATCACCTTACACAACTTTTTTTAACAAAGATTTAAACCAAGTGATACCAACATACGAAACACAAAATTAAAAGCAAAAGAAAAAAACAAAACCTACAAGATACATCTTCGCAGCAACCAAATTAACGGCCTTACCAATATGCCAACTACAAAAACAAAAGCGGAAAAAAAAAAACTACAAGATACATCAAAGAAAAAAACCACCCGCCCCGCAGCAACGCGCGGGCAACTATGCTTGTTTAGACTATGATTAGTAATCAGCAAAATCTTTGGAGGAAAGGGTCAGAGCGCCAACCCCTGTGCAGCCAAAGGCAAAATTTCATGCGTCATAGCATGTTGTGACACTGCTCCTGTGCCATGGCGCAAGATACGCCACTGGCGTGCACCACAACATGCGTTTTGTGTTATGTCATGACGAGTGAGGTGATTTTAGGGATGCGGTTAATGATGTTTATGACACAAAAGCTGACACATCGCTAAAAGATAGGTTTTGACATGCCATGGTACCCTTTGCTCATAGAAATAACTGATCTATTTTTCACATTCTCTATTGTGGGCGAGTGTGCTTAGATCCTCATACTCGCATCCATTTTTTCCATCCTAATTTTGGTGGAAGGTTTATAATGAAATTGTTGCTTTGAGAAAAAAGATCCGAATCCATACACGATGAAATTTAACAGTTTGTTCATTGCCATATAAAAACAGTTGCCAACAATTGTAGAGGATAATGGAGATTTTGGTCGTTGTGTGTTGGCGTTTAAAGGTCATAGAATTGAAGACCTTGATAGCATTGTGCAAATTAAAAAACGAGCTACAAGTCTACAACGATATATCCGAGAGAGAATGTTAGGCCAATTTTGAGCATTGATTGGGATACATAACCCACATTCTTCATTTTATGTTTACCAAAATAGATTAAGACACATAACATGATAAGAAAAGATTACAACAAAATATATTATATATAGTTCGTGATTAAAGCTATAGGACTTCCATAGTGAACAAAGAGAAGTTATTGACTGATTTAAGTTCTAAAGTATCCATTTTGTACATTATATTGAATACACATTCTAGATGACACATTTCAAGAGGCATCATAATTTAGCGTAGAAATTTTGAGTCTCGGTTAGCTTAAGTACAAGGAGACCAAAAATTGAGAAATGAGAACAAATTCGCTAACCACAGTTGCAGGAGAATGTATACCCAAAAATGGGACAATATCTACTTGCAACCAGTTCTCAACTGCAGATCCCACCACAGCACCGGCCACCAGACCCCCTATGGTTATCACAGTTGCCTTCCCTGAAACAGTCGGTAATTAAGGTTACAATCCATCAACATATAGTTTATGCAAAAGTCAATCATAATTATCTATGGGCTTTGTGATGTAGAATATACTGCATTCATCAGCAAGAAATCCAAGGACTCATGTCCTTCAAACCTAGATGATGATGATAATGATAACGAAACGATCAAAGCTATTGATGTGCATTTTACAAGTGATTATATGATTTTGAACAAATCAAAATCAGATAAAGCTGTAATAGCACATGTTATTGAACACTCTCATAGTCGGATGAAAATTACACTTATTTCCTTTTGGAGATGTATAAAATTATAACATTTCCTTTTTTCTGGCACGCTGGAAAATGATTATTACCTACTTGTCTATTATCATTGTTACAAAAAGATAGACGAAATTGATTTGGTCCACCATATCCTCTATTTTAATGACAAATATTCTAGAAATTAGAAAATTAGTCAAATACTTTCTTAAACTATGTGCAGAGCATAAGTTTTCAATTTCCATGAAAAGAAAGGAAATAGTATTGATATTTTCATAGATAATGCATATTCTTTGGACAATAAGTGATAAGAGCCATACCCAGCTTAACATTTCGTTTGGTCATAAAATATAGCGAAGCCCCAAAACTACTTGCCAAGATAAGTCCGGGAACATCAGAGCCTGAAAGGGAACCAACTGGAGAAGAAGCACCATTAACATAAGTTAACACAGCTAAAGCTCCATAAACTCCTGCCTCGATGCCCAAATCTCGAGCAGATGGCGATTCAACTGAAACAGGTGGATTTTTCAAGGCACCTTGTACCCATTGAGGCATTGATCCCATTTGAGGAGTATTTACAGGTTTAACATCGGCATAACGAATACTACTATTTACAACTTTCCCTGCTCTTCTCTGTGATAAGCTCTGCATCAGCAACATGTCATATGCAGCCTCCACCTGAAAATATATCTGGACTAGATTAGTAAATTGGAACCAATCACAATGTAAAATATTTCCTTTCAAGAAAGTTATACATCATACTCTTGTTCAAATGCAATTTGGCGTATACAAATCCCAAATCTTATTTTTTTTTTTTAAGGAAGTTGGACATTGACATTCTAATCAAATTTTCAAAGATAAAACATTACATCCTGCAACTGTATTAAGTTACCCAAAGGGCTACCGATTTCAGGCAGAAGCTCAAAAAATAGACATAATTGACTACTTGTTATACCAAATTTCTTCAATAAACCTACTAGTTATTCATATTCATTCAATAAGCATATATACAAACACCCTCAATTATGGTCTTGTGCAGCAACAGAGTTGATCTACTATGTTATACCAAAAGTCCCTTCAAAAAACCCTACTAGATTATTCATATACATCAAAAACATAATATTAGAAATCCCCTTCATTAACAAGTCTGATACATGATGGTCTATTCTGCAAACAGAAGGAATTTTTTATATAGCCTGAGCTTTTGCATGAGTTCTGCTAAGGAGTCAATCGAGTAAGCCAATCGTAAGAAGCTAGAGCCAGGTTTGATAATAGTATCAATACTTTAATACTGTCCTTGATTAATTAAAATCCATTAATAAAGATATAGACTTTCAATTCATCGAGCTATGTAGTATGAGTTTTTGTAGTATTTCCGAGATAGATAGCAAAACCAAATACATCCCTCTAAGGGGCGAAAAGTGGACAACAGTGCCTTAAGAACCTTGTACATACAAAAGTCAAAGACCACAGTTATAAAAACATGAATAACAAAGGCCTATAGTAATCGCCGATAACCTCACACAAGATCACCACTCAAGTCAACAACTTGGGGTTACCTAGGAAAAACTCGGCCAAAACTAGTATCTAAAGATTTGTGTTAATGTTCTCAACATATTTCTATGGTCTTATGAACAATTTTATGGTCCTATCAACATGTCATATATATAATTTAGAAATTTATATATAAAAAATCCAATCTCATTACTCCCTGCCTAGGCCGATTACTAGGCTACAAGTTAATCAACCACCCAACTAGCACCTACTTCTTTTATAACAATGCTAAAGTCTTAAGTCTAAACCATGCAGTTTTAAGTTTAAACTCAATTAGCAGCATCAACTTGCAAGCCAGCCAGATTTAAAAAAAAAAAGGCAATTCAATTGGCGGCATCAACTTGCAAGCATGCCATACAAAAAAAGGGGGTAAATGGATGAGGTTTTCCATGTTCAGGTTACCCGGGGAGAGGGTGAGCCTTTAACTTAGATGTACGCGGCCTTCCGACCCTTTCCTTGACCCCCAAATGCCAAATGTGTACCTAGTGAAGTTTGAAACTTTGAACCCTAGACCACTTGTGAGTAGGTTAGGCGCCTTACCACTAGGCCAATTGGCGTTAGTTACCAAAATCTCTCATGCATCACCAATAACTATTTGTAACTACAAGCAACTAATTCGCGTAAAATAATTTAACATACACAATATCTAATTTGAACCACATAACTAAATTCTAGACATTTCCTCCAACAAATTAGCATAGCCAGTCATAACTGAATAAATAAGTAGCATAAAAGAAGAACCTGAGCAATAGAATCCTGATCATCTTTACAAGAAGCCAAAACAGAATTCTTAGCTCTCAAAATATCATCAAAAGAAGCTCCTTCAGACACACCCAACAGCTTCAACGCACTCTCGTAAGACATCTCGAATTCATCCGCCGTCGACCCACCGCCGGCACCTACCACCACTTTTCTCCGACGAGATGACGTCAGTTTAAGTCTATCCGATTTGAATAAGTTATTATTAGTATTAGCGAGGGTGTGGTTGTTAGAAGGAGTGTGAGTGTGTGGTGGTCGGTGAGGGCGGATATGGGAGGTGAAGAGGGAGGCGCGTGTGGGACGCGCTGACAGAGGTGTGGTTGCCATATGTGGTGAGGAAATCTGTTTGTTTGTTAAGTGTGTGTGTGATTGTTGTCCGTGTGATGGAGGTGTAATTGAAGTGTTTTGCTTGCAAGTTATAAACTGTTTGACTTGTTAAGTACCTTAATGTTTTTTTAGATAATTGATTTCCTTTTATTTTATAGAACCAAAATGGTTCTCTATTTACATTTTGTTTTAGATAATTAACTCTTAGATTCAGGTTAGGGTTCACAAATGAAGCCAGAATCTAAATCTAAAAAAACAATTTTTGGTTCACAATTGAGCCAAAACCCCGATTTAACCATTTCACATTATGAGAGCCTAAATCAAGATTTAAAAAAAAAAAAAAACGAAAATTGTAAGATTTTGCTCAAATGTGAAATGGATACTCGATGTTTTGGCATAAACCCCGCAAATTTTAAAAAAAAAAGAACCAAAAGGTGTTATAACACCTGTAAAGATATGGATAGGCCAAAATTATAGTTTTCTCTAATCTGTTTGACTTGTTAAGTACTCCTTAATGTTTTTTTTAGATAATTGATTTCCTTTTATTTTATAGAACCAAAATGGTTCTCTATTTACATTTTGTTTTAGATAATTAACTCTTAGATTCAGGTTAGGGTTGTGATAATAATCTTGGATATTTTTAAAAATCGTGTAAGATCACTTTCTGTATAAAGTATTTTGACTTTTTATGTGTCTGGGTATCACAAAATCTTTAAGAGGATAATTCACGAAGAACGCTTTGATTGTAGGCACAAGAGATCATAGCAAGAACAGAGAGGAATTGTATGAATTTTCATATGTCAGAATAAGACCAAAGAATCTGTTAATAAACAGATTCTTGTTGACAGTTATGGCAGTTAAAGTTGGTTGAAAACCAACGGTCACAACTGTTTTGCTCAAAGGAGTGTGCACTCCGCACTTCCCTAACTCGTGTTCGAGCATAATATGAAATCTTATTGGTCTCTAGTAAATCCAGTTACCTAAAATAGTTGATGACACTAAAATCACCAACAAATACTCCCCCCCTCCCCCATTTTAGTGTAATCATTGATTTACTAATATATATATATATATATATATATATATATATATATATATATATAAGAATGTATATAAGTATATAAAACAAACATAACGAAGCAAACAAATGCATAAATGAAAATGTCTTGCGATTGAATTTTTATCTTAGTATAATATACATTTCAAATACTCGAGAATCGGGGTGTTGTAACGATTGAACCCGACAATCCATTTGAATACCTGAAGATACTATATACATAAGTTTCTACAACACTCTATTGTTCGTACTTGACACTATTACAAGCTATGTGTCCTTATCGATTAATGAACATATAGGAAGCCAAGTCCAATCTTCTTGAAGCGGCAAAACTTCATGCTCACATAGGTGGTCCTTTTAGTCTTGCGCCTGTATTTTCAATTTTTCAAAAGAATCATTAAGAAGATATTCTTCAACCTAACCATCACTTGCAGGTCTGAACACATACCCCGGGAAGATAAACATATGTGCTTCAATCTCTAAATATGAGCTTTCCACATTGCTTAAGCTGTATTAGAAGGGAATTGGGTATCTTATAAATAGTATATCTAGATGGACTTTAATGCCATCTCTATCACTGACTTAATCACTAAGTCCCTAGCTAACCCCTTCATCAAGTGGTCAACTAAGTTATGTTGTGACCGAACAAATTCAATAGATATCACACCATTCATGATTAGCTCCCTAATCATACTACGTCTAACACCCAAATGTCTAGACTTGCCATTGTATATTTGACTACAAGCTCTAGCCAATGTGGCCTATCACAATGGATAAAAATTGGTGCTATTGGTTTCAGCCATATTCGAATCTCATGTATCAAGTTCCTTAGCAATTCTGCTTCTTTACCAGCATCAGCCAATGCCACAAACTCAGATTATATAGTAGAGCTAGTTTTGCATGTTTGCTTCTTGAAAGCCTATGAAATTGCACCTCCCCCAAGCAAGAACACCCATCCACTAGTAGAAGATGAATCTTCAACATGATTTATCCAGCTAGCATATGAATAACCTTATAACACCGAAGGATATCCAACATATGATAAACCATAATTCATAGTACCTTTTAAGTACTTAAATACCCTTGTTATTGCATGCTAATGATATAATATGATTACTAGTAAATCTGCTCAATCTACCAACTGCATAAGCAATATCAGGCTTAGTGCTCGTCATAGCAAACATCAAACAACCAATGGCTATTGATTATTTGAGTTGATCTACATGTTTACCTATATTTAACATAAGCTTTTCTACCGGATCCATGGGAGTACTCACCGGAGAAGAATCTTCACAATTAAATTTCTTGAGTATTTCCTCAATATAGTGAGATTGTGTAATTACAATCCCTTTATTCTCACGTTTAATCTTAATACCAAGAATAACGTCTACTTCTCCCATATCCTTCATGGAAAACTTTGATGATAAAAACTTCTTAGTTTTATCAACTTGATTTTGGTCAGTGCCAAATATCAACATGTCATCAACATATAGACAAATTATAACACCTTTACCGGAGCCATCAAATTTGCTATATACACATTTGTCAGATTGGTTTAGGACAAAACCACTAGACAGCACAACCTAATCAAACTTTTGATGCCACTGCTTAGGTGCTTGTTTTAGCCCATACAATGACTTAATCAGCTTACACACCTTATGCTCATTACCCGACATAACAAATCCTACCGGTTGCTTCATATACACTTCTTCTAAATCACCATTTAAAAATGTTGTTTTGACATCCATTTGATGGATCACTAGATTGTAAATAACTGCCAAAACTATTAACAATCTAATAGCAGTGATACGAGAAACGGGTGCATAGGTATCGAAGTAATCAATCCCTTCCTTTTGTCTAAAGCCTTGGATTACCAATTGAGCCTTGAACTTGTCAATTGTTCCATCGACTTTCATCTTACTTTAAAAGATCCATTTGCAACTTTGTGGTAAATCAGACAAGACCCACATATTATTTTTCATAACAGAACCAATCTCATCATCAATTGCTATTTTCCAAAAGGCAACATCTCGAGATTGAATATTAAACGCCCCTTTTCCGACTTTAAATTGACCAAAAATTAAAACTTTTTCCTCAAACGCATGACCGGGAATGACCTCATGTCACTCTTTGATAAACTGACACAAATACATTACCATTCAGCCCTTGAAAGTATCTTTAACATAAAATAGACTCAAATACCTTTCCAACGATATAAGGCATGACTTCTAACTCCTTACAAGTTAGTTTTTACGACATAAGCAAGAATAACCAAACACCGGAAGCATCAGACTCCTTAGCCGGCGGCTCTAAACTTAGCCCATGGCTAAAGGTCATCAGACCCTCCCTTAGTCGGCGGCTAAGGGCCACCAAACTGCCCCAACTCACCCGTTAAGCCCTTTTGACCCAAAACTTGACTTCTGGGACTCGATACATCACAAAAACTTCCAGAACTTATTTACACATCATAGTACCTCATTTTTATAATATTTATGATCTCAACAACCCACGAAAATGTACTCTACAAAGTGACGGGTGTTTTACCAAACACCCCTTTTTGACCCATTTTCAAATACCTCAACACACAACTATAACAAATGGATTTGACCCACTTTAACCTCAACAATAATGAAATAATTTGACACTTAAAAATAACATTACAACCATACTATGACCCTTTGGGGGTCCAACCTTGTTTCGAGCTTGGTATCTAACACTAAGCTCTAACATAATCTAATAATTCTTCCATTGCACACTTCCAACCTTAAACCTTAATCCAAGTACTTACCATCTTTCCATGAGCACCTACAAAATATGGTTAACTATAACGTAAGCGATAACGCTTAGTAAGTAAAACGAACATAACATACTATCATACATCACTCACACATATAGGCATCACATTCATTAAATCACTAATCCAAAGGACTTTCACACACCATAAGTTACATTAAGCACTTTAATCACTTTCAACACCACAACTCTAATCATCACGTACCCTAGCTAGTCTCATACTATTCTAATACATATTTGGCTAGTCATTCCAAAACTAACCCCTTTGTTTTACTTCAATCCAAATACCATAAACCAAGGCCATCCTACACCTTAGCACAATTATAAATATAACACATATATGTTAGAATTCAATATAACATCATGTTATAGTCAGTTTACTTACCTCATTCCATAGCTTAATTTACCTAAACAACACCATCATCTTCCTCTCTTGGTCCCTAAACAAGGTTATCATAACACAATGCTTATTAATTACATAACTTAATTTCAAGAGGGTTTACGCAACCCAAATTCAACTGCTAATCACATGATGAAAACACCCATAACACCAATTATCCATAAACCATTATATGGGTCTCAACCCATATTCACATAATCTCTTTAGTTGGTTCCAAAACACCATTTACCTATACCCTCCAATTCTACTTCAAGAACCTTAACTTTTAATAATCATTAATTAAATTAATTTAATTACTTACTTATAGAATGATCACTAGGGCTCAACCCTTGTCATTGAAAATTAACTCCTTCACACTTTGATCATCAAAAGCTACATATTTTTGCCTCTCATTGTTCTTGGCCCGTCCCTCTTTTTCTTCCTTCCAAACCGACACCCACAAAACACCCCAATGATAATACTAGAAGGTTTTGGAATGTCCAGGGAATTCTTCATAGTTAAGTTAGTCACCACTTTGGTCATATGGCACAATAGGTCCCTCAAGTCATGTTTTATCCTATTTTGGCCACATAACTTTCTATAACACTTTTCATATATTTATAACTCATACATTTGACTTTAGGTTTGACTAACCAGTCACATAACGCATTCAACTTATAAAGTCATGGTCAAACCTACCAAATGGCATTCTCGTAAATAAGCGCTTAACACCCGGTTTTAGGGTGTTACAAATCTACCCCCTTATTTAGATTTTGTTCCTGAAATCTCTTCGTATAATACTAACCAAAATTGGTCGCATTTTACCCATCATTCCATTTTAGCTCTTCCAAAATATTTACCCAACTAGTTGCAACAACCTATATGGTTTTGCAACTCTAGCCATGCTATAACACAATGATAAGGTGTCATTTTATACACTTTTTCAAGGTCGTTTAACCTCCAAAATCATGTGTTTATGCCCAAAATAGGTACTTAATCATTCCTTTTCAGGTATTTCTCATTTGGAAGATATTTGGATGAATTACACGTGACTTGGGCTCATTTAGGGAAGAAACGGACAAGACTACGGACAACACCAAGACTCTTGAAGATTTGTGCTCACAAAGCCTGGAGACGGCGTCATATGCTATACTAGACGCCGTTACAACTCATCAAGTGACGGTGTCACACATTTCAAGACGGTGTCAGCTCGCACCGACTCAAACGCAGATCTAGAAGATTCATTTTACGACGGCGTCACGACTAAAACGCGACGCCGTCGCGTCGATTTTCTTATATATACAAACCCGAATTTAGGGTTTTCAGTGTGTAACTTTAGAATAAAAAGAGGGTACGAACCCTAGTTCTTTAGCAGCTGTTAGGGATGATTTTAGGGCCTAAAAACCCTATTGTACTTCTTCCAATTCATGTTTTAATCAAGTAAGGTTTACTTAATCATTCAATATGTCTATGTGTTGTTTGATCTATTGTTCTTGCTTTATCTTTAACATGCTTGGCTAAACCTATTATTGTGTTTATTTATGATTGTATGAAACCTAGAATGTAGATCTTAGTGATGTTGCTTCTTGTGATGGATGTGCACGTTAGGTCTTAGAAAACCAGCTTTTTGTCTATAATCGTTGTTGATATGTCTAGGGAAACGTGATTGTGTAGAAAGGATACCATCGGGTAACAGTCTTCATACTACCTTGCCCCCTCGCCACGGAAAGAGCCATGATCGACGTACACGAAGGGAAATTAAGTTTAAGGGTCGGGAGTAAAACCATCACGTTCAACGTCGGGAAGTTTTAGAAATCCAAACACTCACGCGACGATTACCTATATTGTGCCGACCACATTGATAAGTTGGTCCAAGAGCAATGGGTCGATACAGTAAATCATGACGGAAAATGGATAAAAAAGAAGAGGAGGAAGATTCTAACAATGCACTCGTTGTCTCCTTCTACCCAAGGGCAGAGCCAGTAGAACCACTTGAATGGAAAACGCCGAAAAATCGACTAAAACCATCAAGTGTGGAACCACCAGAACTCGAATTAAAGGAGTTACCCGAACACCTTGAGTACGCTTTTCTACAAGAGAACAATCAACTCCTAGTAGTCATCTCATTAGCATTATCCACCGACGAAAAAAATAGACTCCTCGAGGTTCTTCGAAATCACAAAGGGGCGATCGCTTGGAGTATCGCTGGCATCAAAGGATTCGACTTGTCCTTTTGTACCTATAAAATCCTCATGGAAGACGAGTTTAAACCAAGTGTCCATCCCCAAAGACGAGTTAACCCCAATATCAAAGAAGTAGTAAAAAAGGAAGTCATAAAACTCCTTGATGCCGGGCTAATCTATCCTATCTCCGACAGTCCCTGGGTGAGCGTCCAGGTTGTTCCAAAGAAAGGAGGGATGATCGTGGTGAAGAATGAGAAGGATGAACTTATCCCATAACGAACGGTCACCGGTTGGCGCGTGTGTATCGACTATCGTAAGTTGAAAAACGCAACCCGAAAAGATCACTTTCCACTTCCATTCATCGATCAGATGATCGAACGATTGGCTGGGTACGAATACTACTGTTTCCTTGATGGATTTTCTGGATACTTTCAGATCCCTATCGCCCTGTAAGTTCAAGAGAAAACCACATTCACCTGCCCTTACGGGACATTTGCATACAGACGAATGCCCTTCGGATTATGTAATGCCCCAGCCACGTTTCAACGATGCATGACGGCAATATTCCATGAGCTTATCGAGGATAGCATGGAGGTGTTCATGAACGACTTTTCCGTCTTTGGCAGCTCTTTCGACCACTGCCTAAAAAATCTGGAAAAGATGCTAAAAAGGTGTGAGGAGACCAACCTTGTATTAAACTGGGAAAAATGTCATTTCATGGTAAAAGAAGGAATCGTCCTCGGGCACAAGGTCTTAGGTTCTGGAATTGAGTTCGATAAAGCAAAAATCAAGGTGATCTCCAAATTACCATATCTTACGAATGTAAAAGCCATTAGAAGCTTTCTAGGACACGCTGGTTTTACAGAAGGTTCATAAAAGATTTCTCACAAATCGCGCGCCCAATGACCCAACTCCTAGTAAAGGATGCACCATTCAACTTCTCTGAAGAATGCATCCAGGCATTCGACACATTAAAACACGAACTAACACAAGCACCAATCATGATTAACCAAATTGGTCTTTACCATTTGAAATCATGTGCGACGCAAGTGATTACGCTGTCGGGGCAGTATTGGGGCAAAGAGTCGATAAACACTTTAAACCCATACATTATGCCAACAAAACAATGAACAAAGCACAAGAGAACTACATAACTACCGAGAAGGATCTCCTGGCTGTTGTGTTTGCATTCGACAAATTCCATCAATACCTGGTCTTATCTAAGACCATCGTCTTCACGGATCATTCTGCCCTGAGATATCTATTCACGAAACAAGATGCAAAACCACGCCTAATTCGATGGATCTTACTACTTCAGGAGTTCGATATCAAAATCCGTGATAAGAAAGGTGCTGAAAATCTTGCAGCTGATCACCTCTCCCGACTTGAAAACCCTGACCTAGGAAGGTTAACCAGAGCCGAAATAAGAGATTTATTTCCTGAAGAATAATTGATGGCAGTCTCCGACAAGAATAATGAACCATGGTATGCCGACTATGCTAACTATTTATCCAGCCGAATACTACCCTTTCGATCTACCCGCCAAGAGAAGCAAAAGTTCTTCAGCGATTTAAGACATTACTTTTGGGATGAATCCTTCCTATTAAAACAATGTGCTTACCAGATCATACGAAGATGCGTAGCTGGAGATGAGGCAGCACAAATTCTTCGACAGTGTCACAGCGGACTATCCGGGGGACATCATGGCATCGCCACCACTGCAAGGAAAGTCTTTGAGGCCGGGTTTTACTGGCCACATGTCTTTCGCGACGCACTTAAATTGGTACAAGTCTACGATGCATGTCAGCGGGCCGAAAACATCTCCTCGAGAGACGAGGCACCTCAAAATTACATCCAAGTCTGCGAAATATTCAACGTGTGGGGGATAGAATTCATGAGACCTTTCCCCTCATCAAACAGAAACAAATACATCCTTGTTGCCATCGACTACGTATCTAAGTGGGTAGAGGCTCAAGCCTTTCCCACCAGTGATGCTAGGAATGTAGTAAACTTCCTTAAGAGACTATTCGCACGATTTGGAACACCAAAGGCTCTTATTAGTGATAGGGGCACTTATTTATGCAATTACCAAATGGAAAAAGCGATGAAACGGTATGGAGTGGTTCATCGGTTCTCCACATCATATCACCCTCAGACAAACGGTCAAGTCAAAAATATAAATCATGCACTAAAGCGTATTCTGGAAAAAACCAGTGGGAACAACCGGAAGGATTGGTCATACAAGTTAGACGATGCATTATGGGCGTTTCGGACAGCATTCAAAACCCCTTTAGGAACGACCCCATTTAGGATAATCTACGGCAAGGCGTGTCATCTCCTTGTCGAACTAGAACACAAAGCATACTGGGACATAAAAAACTGCAACATGGACCTTACAAAAGCTGGATAAAATCGGTTCTTACAGATCAATGAGTTAGACGAGATGAGGCTTGACGCCTATGAATCGTTCATCTCGTACAAGGAAAGAACAAAAAGGTGGCACGATAAACGAATCAAAACACCAATCAACTATGAAAAAGGAGATAAGGTACTTCTCTTTAACTCACGATTAAGATTATTTCCTGGGAAACTTAAGTCAAGATGGTATGGACCATTTTCAGTAAGTAAAGACATGAAAAACTGAGCAATTAAGCTCTACGATGAGGAAGGAAGCGAATTTATAGTGAATAAGCAACATGTGAAGCCTTATCAAAATGATTTACTGAACACTAACAAGGACGACGGTGTAACTCTAGACGACGAATGAGAAGTTACGTAAGGACGTGTGACTTCGAGTCTAGCTACAAGACTCATTAATAAAGAAAAACGCTTCTTGGGAGGCAACCCAATTTATTGTTCCCGCATATTAGGAGTGTCATGTGTGTTTTATTCTTCATAGTTTGTTTTATTATGTTTGAATTACTTTGTAATCATGCTTTGTATTGTTTTTAATCTCGTCTTAATTTCAATCAAAGGTATTTTGCAAACAATAAGTATAGGGGAATTTATCCGGCTTTTGAGCCATATTCAAACATGTTTAATGAATTGTTTAGATTAATTCGCGTCAGTATCGAGTCATATGATTGAATTGTTAAGTCTTAGGTTTTGTACAGCCAATTATACAATAACTAACGTATGGAATCAAGTGCAGGAAATTTTTCATTAAAAAAAATTTCGTTTTCAAAGACGGTAGAGACGGCGTCACGATTAACAAGTGACATCGTCACCACGACGCCTGTGACGGGGTCACACAAACCCCGACGGCGTCAAACGCCCAGGTCCAGAAAACTTAAAAGTTTTTAATTATTTTTGAAAATAAAACTTGCGCAACATTTAATATATGTATCCTTCTGTATAAACCTGTAAAACCTGATTAGCTTAACAATTCTTTCATCCTATCTATCGAGTTGAACCCTAAATTCATATTGTATATTGGTAAATCGCACATTTTATGCTTGGTATAGTTTTCTCTGTCTTTGATTATAGGTTATATTTGATGAGAAGAAGCTTGGAAGTTCTTAGGAAGTTTCATTAGATAATTCTCGGAGGACGATCTAACCAGTTATCGCATGTTTCTTCTCTATTAGCGTGTAAACCAGGGGAGTACTAGTTTCTTTTACTTGTTTTTTTTCCTTTATCTGTTTTAACGGGTACTTCCAGAGAACATTGGGGACAATGTTCAAAATAAGTACAGGGGGAAATAAGCCTTAGAAACTATTTCTTCATTTGTCATTTGCTTTGTTCTTAAAAAGATAGGTAATATATCAAAACATAGCATAAAAGGGTAATTTTTACCAAAAAAATTTTTATGACACATGCCAACGAAAACCGAGTATTACTAGCATTCCATGGATAGGAATTTATATGACTAGCACAATAACCCTTAAAATTCCACCCCAAAAATGTGAGGTTCGCCCTTAGATCTTTAGAAATTCGGGTACCTATCATCGGTAACCCAAGATGATTTTATCTTTACCCGGTTTGAGTTAAGGAGTGAGCAGTCATATGTGTCTATTCTGTCGTTACGGATGTGTACGTGTGGTCTTCGTCGCCTTTTCTGGAATGTCTGGTGTTAGTAAAATTCATATGAGTGTACCGGTAGTATATTAAATTCTAGAACTTGTTTTAGTGATGCATCCCGAGACCGCATAGTAAGTATTAGGATTTGCTTGATAAGAGGCATTAGGATTAACCCATGTTTTAAACCTGTAATTGTTATAATGGTCACCTCGATCATATAACTATCCCACACCCTTGCCATGCACTCACCTTTAGTGCAGGATACCCTAGTACAACCCTCCGAGCCTATCCTTTTTCACGGTTCTCGTAATTTTTTGGTTAATCCGGACTATTAATGAAGAGCATTGTCACCCTTAAACCAATCGTTACACCCAAAAAGCCTTAGCCTACCTTATATGTACTCACCTTTAGTACATTATTGTGTTTAACCCAAGTTAATTATTGAGTACACGGTTGCTAAGTCCTTATCCTTGTAAATACAGTTTTGGGACGATTGAGATTCATAGTAGTATTTATTTCGCGGAAGAATGAGGAAGAAAAGTCAATATCGTCATATGTTTGTCAAATAATCTCTATGTTATTTTGATCCACCTCAGATCGGGTCAATAGTTAAATTGTAAATATCGAGCATGTAAAAGCTCAAGTGTAGGGGTACGTGTTATAAACCCCATGTTGTATTATGTTAATAAAAAAATGACGAGAAAATAAAAAGAAAGAGATTGATGTAGAGTTTGTATATCTTTGTCCGAGTCTTGGCTTAACAACCAAACCAAAGTGTATTCGTGAAAATAATTAGCTAACCTTTCCACTCCAAATTTACCCAAAGCCACCCAAATGGATCCCATTCGTTTTCGTTTCCATTATATGTTATCTTACACCTACACCCCACAACCCTTTAAAAAGACCTCTTAGATAGTGATGAATAATACTTGCACCTAGCGGTGGAGGTTTGATCCTTTACCAAGCCTATGGTAATTTATATGCTATGACAGGTAATGAGTGTTGATTTTTCCGTTTCCCCCATATGTTATAATTCATTATACACCCGAGAGAAAGAGAGAATCCCAAACATTTATGTGAGGTGCTAGTATACATTTTCCGTGCTTTTAATTACGAGGTCTAGAAGGTTGTGTTGTAGAATATTTTTAAAGAGTAGGTAAAATGACCCCTCATATTGTTATTATAACAACTCACATTTTCACACCTTTTTACTCTAATGAACATCCAATTATTTATTTTAAACTTTTACGCGTTCACTTTAATTTTCAACAATAAATTAAATCGCGTAAGCTAAAAATTATCGTTCAATGTAAACGGGCATCAAACAATTAAACGTTTACATCAAGCAAGTATTAAATATTTATTTTGAGAATAATTATGGTCTTTGTTCATTTTATTTTTATTGGTTACGAAAAGTGTTTACGTTTCACGATAAATTAAGTTTAGGCATACCCCGAACCACCAAAACTTTTCGACGCTTCAACAAATACTCTTTTTATACCCAATACCCAAAGTTTTATAAAAAAAAAAAATATACACCCTACAACCCATTTTGGCCGAATTCTATACAAATAAAATAAACTAAGACTTTCAATTTTAAGTCTTACACTTTTAAATAAAAGCTACAACATAGAAATGCAAAATATACTTCCATTTTTCAAAGAATGATATTGCTAGTCAATTTCTCCTTAAAACCATGGGATAACCTACATCTAAGGGGACATAAGAACAAGTATTAATCACAAGGACCATGTACAACCTAGGTTTAATAAGAAAGTAGCTCATGACTAGTGGTTTTGACCACTAGTCATCCCTTAAGACCCTCCCCTTTGTCCCAACGACCCAACCCCCCTCCTTGGACTATTTCAATGATCTTTGACTAGCCTAGTTGCTATAAGAAGAAGTACATACAAGTAATAAGCCACACACTCTCAAAACACTTAAGAAAATCAAACCATTTTCTCTCTTTTCTCTCCTTCAAGTCACGGCAACAAACACCCCTTTTATATGATCCATGGCTTGATTTTCTAAGACCATACAAGTATTACAACATCATATCTAAGATACCTCAAGGTGATTTGAAACATTGGTTAACCATTTACAAGTATTGAAACAAGAGAGGAAGCTAGGGTTTTATTTGGAAAGTTAGGGTTTTCTTGGTTGAAAAAGCTAGGGTTATAATCCAAACAAGGGTTTGGATTTGTTTGGTCATCATACTACATCTCATTAAGGTTATATAAAACTCTTTATAAACTTACATTTGTTATTTTATGCATATATGAACTCTATTTAGTGAAATCACCATTATGATGCTCTTAAACATGTAAAAGGGATTTTTACTTGTTGTCATTGTTTTGTACAATTTTACATAAGATATGTTGTTGTTAACATAATGTTAAAATAGATATATAAGTGTTTTACACTCTTGGTTAAGCATAAAAAATGTATGTACAAGATTAGAGTTTTTAAGGTTTATTAAAAAAGCTACAAGTAAAAGTGTTGTAAATAACTTACTAATCTTGTTAATATTGTTATCATGGACTTATGTGGACAAAAGATGGACTATGGACATTATTATATGTATCATGTATGATAAATAAGGCTATGAAGATTTGTGATAATTTATAAAGTTGAAAAGTACCTAAAACAAGTTAAATAAATAAATATACATATTAAGTACAAAGGGGCTATTTTGGTTTGACCAGGGTAATAGACATCTAGTGTTTTAAAAAGATAGTACATCTCATGACGATTCCGAATATGTAAAGAACTCGAAAAACCGACTTATAACGAAAAAGATACGATAAAAATACGTTCTACGTTAATACCGATTTTATAAAATAAACTTTATAAAAGCAAGTTATGAAACACTTCAAAAATATAAAGTTTAGTATCTTTTTACAGATTATACATATTTTTAAGATTCCAAAATGATAAAAATCGTAATTTTTTAATTAATAACGAAAAAGTTATGAATTTCGCGAGTTTAAATACTTTTATAAAACTATTTTTATAAAAGTTACTATTCATGGAAGAAACTTTTATTTTTGTAAACCTCACAAATAAATAGAACATTCAATTATGAGAACGTGCTCAAAAGAATCACTAAAAACGGAGCTATAACGAATAAAATATGACGTTTTCGGGTTTACGACGAATAGTTTTATAAAAATAATTTTATAAAACCCCATGAACAGTAAAAAGTACTGTTCACCAGTGAGTTCAAAATATGAAAATGTAAAATTATGATATATCGTTCAAATACGAAAACACGGGCGCAAGAAACATG